>CAJVPY010005468.1:0-11440 GCA_910591965.1 Dentiscutata erythropus
AAAAAAGCCGGCCGGCCGGGTCTATTTAAAAGTTTCATGTTATGAAAACCAAGTAATTAAATTTGTATGGCCTAATAGATAATCTTTCAGCAAGTTAAAAGCCAGAAGGGAGAAAAAGAGTTGCTACAGCAAATTGTATCTAGGTACTTCTGAGCAGCCGAGTGAGCTTTTATTGAAGAGAGGGAAGGGTTTTTGGCTTTAGCTAAAAACTTATATATTTAGATTATATATTCTTTATACAATAAAGGCAGGATTGCCAAAAAAAAAAAATAAATAAATAAATAAAAAAATTCTATATTTTAATAATATAATACTCCTATAATAAATATATTAAATTATTTATAATATGTTTATAATTTTATAATATTAATAAGTTTCTTACAAGAGAATTAACAGAGCTTACTAAAACTTTTATTATATATTAGATATATGCTGTTTATATTTTTAAAAAATCATAGTTTCTATAAAGTATTTTATCTGAGTTTGAATTTTTTAAGTGGGTTATCTGGCTTAAAAATATATAATTAATTACAGCTATATAATAATTTCTGAGATATCTGATAAAAATTGTCTGAATGATTTTTCAGCCGATTTGATTAAGTTTGTGATTTCAAGAATAAAAAATTCAATAAATTGATATATATGAGTGATGCCAAGAGATAAACTTATTATCAGGCTTTTAATTATATTTTATATCAGATACAATTCCTAATAAATTAGATTGTATTCAATACAAAATATAATTGAAGGCCTAGAGATATGCATGCTGGATTTTTTTAAAGCCCA
Source organism: Dentiscutata erythropus (assembly GCA_910591965.1). Taxonomy (NCBI): domain Eukaryota; kingdom Fungi; phylum Glomeromycota; class Glomeromycetes; order Diversisporales; family Gigasporaceae; genus Dentiscutata; species Dentiscutata erythropus. The sequence goes on from CAJVPY010005468.1 coordinate 787, forward strand.
TATGGGATTTTTAATATAATCCTAGATAAAATTATCTGGCTGGTATTACTATAACATCTGGCTGGCATTAATATAATATCTGGCCTGCATTAACATATTTACTATAAAATCTTGAAATAGAAAGAACAAGAAAATTGATTTTCAATACAGTAATAATTTCTGCATAGTTTTTTATCAGATACAAAAAAATTAAAAAACCTGCAGATTTGTGATCATACGTACTCCACACAGGATTTTAAAAAAACTGTGATTTGCCCAATAGGTTTTCTCTTGATAGCACATATATATAATTTAAGAACAGATTACTTTTTCAAAGCATTTTTGCTGGCAAATAATTGAAAAAAATTAGATTAAGTCTATTAGAAGTTATCCTTTCATTCAACACTGAGGTGTGACCAAGCATTAAATGTGACAAATAATTATTTACTATATGTTTTATATTAAATTTGTTATATCCAATGATTGATTATATCTAGAACTAATTGAAAGAGTCCATCTATTATCGATTCTACTTTAAAATCCCGAAAGACAGATTCTCGCTGCCAATTTAGTCAGTATTATGTCCTTTTGGAAAAATGGCTTTCAGAATTTCAGGGTAGAACCCTATTATTGTACAAATTAAACACAACAAACATGTTAGATAAACATTTGAACTGAAATTTAATTTTGTTAATTTTATTGTTATAAAAATCGTAAAATAATTATTATAATTCAAAAATATATAGCTCCTATTATATGGATCATATCAAATTTATAAACTTAATTGAACTAGCCAAAAAATCATTTAGCTAATTTTATCAGGTATTCCAAAATTATGATAATAGCTGTAAAATACTAATTCCAATCTGATCTTATTATTTCATAAGCTATACAACCTGCTTAAAAATTTTAAAACTAGACAACTTCTGAATCATATACTGTTGAACTTCCCAAAACTGATAAAAAATTAATCTACTGCTATATTTACTCGAAATAACATGTACTTGTACATTATTTCAAGGAGATACATGTTATTTCAAGTAGTTATTTTGGAGTAAAGATCTAATTTCTACAAAATTGATACACTATATATGTGTGATACAGTATTTCTTAATTTTATATACAGCCTTTCTGATTTAAATCAGATTTTTTAACTAAAATATTCTTGTTTCTGCTTGTTATTACAATTTGTCATTATTAATACAGTGCGTTATTTTGAGTAAATATAGTAAGTTCATTTTCATTATATAAACCTAGTAGCTTACAAATTTGATAACCTTTCAATAATGATACAAAACTTATTTATCCTGTGTATCAGTTTTGAGAAATTCTTATTCAGGGTACAAATCTAATTTTTAATTGATTATATTTTAACAGATTGGATGACTGAATTTTAGCTTATCTGTTATTGTAAATCCATAAATTCTCCATGATATATAATAACCGAATAGAATTCAGATTAAAACTCAGATACTTAAGCTATTTTCATAAATTATGAGACATCTAAAAATTTTTTTATTTTTTTGGTTTTGTCTAGCAAATTATTTAACTCTCTATCGATGTCTCCGGACTGAAGGTTCGTAAATAGTAGTGCAGTTTCCAGAGAGCTAGGTAATTTACTAGATAAACCCGAAAATATTTTAGAAAACAAGAAAACTTTTAGGTGTCCAAGAATTTACAGAAACAGCTGTAATAATATCCATTTATAAATTTAGATTACTGCTATTTTTATAATTTCTGAAACTAATAAAAATTGGCTAAATGATTTTTTGGCCAATTCGATTAAGTATGTAATTTTGGCATAATTTGTACAATAAAAGTATTTTGTAGCATACTAATTGTTTTACTAATCATTATAATGACAATGTCAACATTATTAATTTTTTGTTCGAATACTTGTTCAACATGTTTGTTGTATCTAGTTTGCATAAAAATTTATTGATAAATAGCACTTGTCAACTGATAATCCTTAGCAAGAAATATTGGATATAAATTGGACTTTTATAACAAATATAAACCAAGAATAGTAGAGTGTACAACACTTAAAAACTACACAAATTTAAAAGCTTATAACTTTTTATTTAAAAAAAATATCAAAAAAAGAAAGCCACTGTTTTGTAGCTAAATCAATTTACTATAATTTAGTAGCTTTATTTTTTTAAAAATTATTGTATTAATTAAAGTTATATGGTCTCAAAATTATAGTATTTTATATGATCGATCAAAAATGGGACAAACACATGGGACAAACACATCGACCAATCAAATTGAATGTGCTACATCTAAAAATTTAATTGTTGGGATAGGTAAGTAAATCACATGTTCCAAATGATTTATCTTTCTTATTGGCACAGCAACTATGGCAAGAAACTATATACTCTGTTATGCATAACTATATTTCTGAAGCAAATACTGCAGATAAAGGAGATAAATTATGTGGGTGCTGTGCCAATAAACTGTCCCCAAATATTGGGGAGTACTGAGTATTGTTGGATAAAATTATTAATTTCTTTCACAAAGAAAGTGTTTGCATATATTCTAAGTAAATATTATTTGTATGCAGCCCCACACAAGAAACAGATTGTGTAGTCTTAGTGATAATTGACACATACAAATCTAAGTTGTATGTGGTTTTATTGAGAACCTGTATACAAAGCATCAAGAACCTACATACTGCAAGAACTCACAAATGAAATATATTATCTTGTCGCTATTTTAATTGTGTTTAATAAAGTATGAAGAGAAAAGCAAAGTATAATAAACTTAAGAAATATAATAAAAGAAGAAAGGAACTAGCTGAAGAAAGGCAAAAGAAAGAAAGAGAATTTGAAAGGGAGTTTGAAGAAGAAAGAGAATGCGAAGGAGAATTTGAAGAAGAAAGTGAATTTGAAAAGGTGTTTGAAGAAGAAAGAGAAGTTGAGATGCAGGTTTTAGAAGAGGATAGTAAGTTCGATAGAGAAGAGGAAAATAAAGAGGGAGATAGCAAAGAAAGAGAAAATGAAGAAGAGATCAACTATGAAGATGAAAGATTATGTGAGTGATTACTTATCATAGTTCTCATACAGAAAAAGGATAAAAAAAAAAGCACAAATAATTAAAGAATTGCCAAAAACAACTTACTATCACAAGTTTGGTGCTTTTGGCACTTTTACCAATGCTACTAGAGGATCTTATAAAATTACAAGTTTTTTTGGAATCATAATATTAGTATTATACTTTATTATTAGTTATTAAAGCTACTGTAATTCAAAAAAAAAAGAAAAAAATAAACAAAAAAAAAAGAAAAAAAAAAAAAAAGAAAAAAAAAAAATTAAAAAAAAATGATAAAAAAAAAATTAAAAAAATAATAATTTTAAACAAGTAAATTAAAAATAATGAATATTAAGATTCTTATTTATTTTTCTTAAGTGATTTTATGGCTTCTTCAATGAATAAAGTATCATCTGTTGTAGTATATGAAGAAATAACACCTTCAATAAATAAAGCTTCATCTGTTAAGATATATGAAGGAATTAACCAACTTCAGAAATATCTGATGAATAATAGATACATAATCACAGCTTTTGAATATAATGAGTGTAGAGCGGTTTATGAATACCTTGTATTGTTAGAAGATGGATATAAAAAGAAATTGGCAAGCTAAAAGGCTATATATAAAACCTATATCATGCCAAAACCATATACTGCTAGAAAAATTCAATCTCTAGCCAAATATTATCTGCAACATGGAACATTTCCATATTCACGCCATGGCAGACACCAAAAGCACAAATGACTTGTTGATGATAAAGACATTGCGATGCAGTGTAAATATTGGATATGACAAAATTCTGAAGTAAATAGTATTAATTTATCTGAGTTTCAAAGATACATCAACAATGTTATTTTTTCAAAGTATATAGGAAAAACAAAAAAATTAATCTTTTGGCAAATAGCTGAAAAGTGGCTAAATATCTTGGGCTCCAATTTAAAGCATACCACAAAGAAGTGTATCTTGATAGACATGACGAGATGATGTAGTTGTATATCGAAAAAAGTTTTTAGAAGAAATGAAAAGCTTAGAATAATTGAATTTTTCAAATCAACTAGTATAAGATATTTTAAAATAATTATTAAAAAAATTGTTTCATTACTCTTAGATGTGAAGGAGAAACAATGGAAAAAATTCCACCACTGCTTGAAATAAATGAACAGGAGTTAATCCTCGTAATGCATGATGAAAGTGTGTTTTATTTAAATGATCGAAAAAGAGGTATTTGGGTACTAGATAAGAGTATACTATTGCAAAAAAAAGGGAATAAAAGATCAATTATGGTGAGCAAATTTCTTTTGAAAGAATGTGGTCAGTTGAAATTAAGTGAAGAGGAGATAAGAATACATCAAATATTTTCACAAAAGCATGTTGTTATTTAATGTCTGAAAAAACTAAGACAATTAATAATTTACTAAAGCAAGTTAGAGATAAAGCAATCCTTATTTTTGAAGCAAAATTTTCTAAAGCAATAGTCATTTTTGCCTTTGACAATAGCACAAACTATTTAGCATATACAGAAGATGTGCTTATCACCATGAGAATGAATCTAAAACCCAGGGAAATCAACTAATAATGTGATCAACAACTTTTGTTGGGCTGATAGGCAATGTAAAACTTAATATATAGTATTTGAGGAAGGCTACATATTTGAAGAAGGTGACAAGTATAATGAAACTATGCAAGAAAAGCCAAAAGGTATTAAGGTAGTACTTAAAGAAAGAGAACTTTGAAGGGATAAATTGCTTTTAGAATGTAAAGCATGTAAGGATAAGAAGTATTTAGATAATTTACAAGTAGATTGTTGTGCAAAAAAGATAATAGCTTCCCAGCCTGATTTTGTTGCGCAAAAATTAGCTATTGTAGAACTAATAGAGAGTGCTAGTCATATTTGTATTTTTTATTCAAAATTTACTATGAACTAAATTTCATTGAAATGTATTGAGGGGCTGCTAAGAACTATGCAAGAAAGCACTGTGATTATACTTTGGCTGGTTTGCAAGAAACTGTTTTACAAGCACTTGATTCAGTTGATACGATTATGATTAGAAAATTTGCACAAAAATCGTGAAGATATATGGAATTATATTGTGAAGGATTAACAAGAAAGTTAGTAGAGTATGTATGCAAAAAATTTAAATCACATAGATGAATACCAAAAAGTGAGCTAGCCTTGTTCATACAAGAAAATAGTGAAAATATGCAATAGATTAAAAGTTGTAATTTAAAAAGTGTTATTAAGAATATATAATATAATTGATCAATAATTGATTTTTTTTTTGATAAATTAGATTTGGAAAAGTCTTATCCAGTTTATTTAATGTGTCATATTCTGGTCAATAATCAGTTTAATTTTGTCCCAGTCCTCTTATAAATGGATTTTTAAACACAAATTTCTTTTAATTTTTTTTTTTTAAAAAAACTTTTAAAAATTTTATTTTCGAATTTAAGACTTTAAATTGTTTTAAAATATACTGATTGTGGTAATTTTTTGTAAACATTTATTAATAATAAATAAGAAGATCTTCATAACTATGCGCTTTGTAAATTTTTGAGCGAATAAGCTTTTTCTGATTATTAATTACTCACTTTGATAATAATGAGAATAATCAATAAGGCATACGTATATACATGCATATATACAGGTAGAATTGTCAGCAGAAAAAATTCATAATTGGATAATCATGACCCAATCAATGCTAACATAAATAATATCAATATACAGTAATAATATATTAGCTAATATTGATATTATAGCTGGCTGCATCAATAAGGTTTAAAATAATTGAAAATTACTTAATCGTGAGTTTTTTTTGTCACGACTATTCTATATTATCGCTATACTTTATATATTATACATGTACATAATGTAATATATATATATATAGTATATATAGCGAATACATTTAATTGTGCGAATTACATATATGGTATTCCAGAACATATGATTGGTCAGATCACATGACATTCCGTAAAGTTCGAAAAATATACTTTTTAGCACATTTTAGTTTTTGACCCTAAAATGGAACAAATGTAGTCTTTAAGTGTCGCACACTGTACCAATATTAAAAAAGTTAAATATGACTATGGATTTATCAACTGATTTAAAAATAAATTTTGGGTTAAGATTCCAAACGATCAAAATTTTATTATATTTGTTGAGAATACAGTATATAAAGAAATAAATGAAGAATTATGATAAACAAAATCAAAGTGGAAAATTTATACTGTATATAAATAATAAAATATTACCTTTTTTATATGTAAATCTAAGCAGTGTATAGCCTTCAAAGTTCTATCTCGAGTTGAAATTCATCCAAATTCCAGGCACAATATTACATCTATTCTCATAAATTTTAGGACAAATTATAGCTGTTTTCATAAATTCTGGGATATCTAAAAATTTTGTTGTTTTCCAGAATCCTTTCGGGTTCATCTGACAAATTACTAGCTCTCTGAAAACTACATTGCTATTTCGAACCTTCAGTTCGGAGACAGCGATGTAGTTTCTGGAGAGTTAGATAATTTACCAAACGAACCCGAAAAGATTCTAGAAAACAGGAAAATTTTTAGGTGTCCCAGAATTTATGAAAACAGCTGTAAAAAATTATCATTTCTTAAAATCTCTTCGGTTTCATCCTAAAGATCATCTAACTCTTCGGAATCACGTCATTGATTTCAGAACTTCAGTCCAGAGATAGGGATGTATTTTTCAGAGAATTAGATGATTAATAGGACGAAACTAAAGAGATTTCGGGAAATAAGCAATTTTTAGTTTGTCCCAGAATTTATGAGAACAGCTATAAAGTTTTAATATGTTTTACATCATTCATGTTTAATGAACATGGTTTTCCTAAAAGTGACTGAAGTGTTTCAACATACCCATATCTTTAAACTGCTTAAGAACCAGACTTATAGAAGGTATGCTAACACCTAAGTGTTGCAATTTTTTGAAATAATAGGCCTTTTAATTTTTTTTTCTAGCAAAGCTAATTTGAAAGTATCAATTATACAGTATTCACATAATATTTATATTAGAGTCATTTGATCTTAAATTATATAAATTATCGATTTTATTAAATCTATTATTGCTGAAATCACAAACTTAATCGATCGGCCCAAATATCATTCGGCCAGAAATTATAAAAATAACAGTAAGAGAATTACAGCTATTATCATAATTTCTGGGATACCTGCTTATTACCCGAAATCTTTTGGGCCATCCGGTAAATTATCTAACTCTTGAGAAATTATATTACTGCCTCTGTACTGAAGATCTGAAGACAGTGATATAGTTTCCAGAGAGTTAGGTAATAATAGCTGTAAAACAGAACATTTATTCGAATATCCGGTTAGGCTATGCAAAATTAATTTTTGTTTTGAATAACCAATTTTTCAAAAAAATTTTTTTTTTTGAAGTTTCAATTGCCCCAATTATTCCATTTTTGCTATTTAATTTTTTTCCTGTAAATTTATCCAGTATTACCCAATAGTGAACTTAATTTTTCTACAGGTCGGTTAAAAAAAATAAAATTTCCAAATTTTCTGATTCCATGTTATGCAAAATGAAAATTTAACTTATGTAGCCTTAAAATATGAATATGAATCTATTAATTTATAGTAAAATTTTTTTTACAGCTATTTTTATAATTCCTAGAACACCTGATAAAAATTGGCCGAATGATTTTTTAGCCAATTTGATTAAGTTTGTGATTTCGGCATAATAAATTCAATAAAAATTCATATATATTTGTTGATTTTTACAGGAGGATCCCCAAAATTCCTGGTCGAAATGTATCGATCCTTTAAAATTTAAAGGATTTTTAGAAACTTTAAGCAAATATTTCTTGATAAATATTTAATTAATTCCAGCAAACCTTTTTTTATTTTAATTCCACAAATATGTATAATTAAAACAAAAAAAATTTTATCGAATTTGGTTGGATAGTCGTAGAGAAAACTTTGCTTAAAGTTTTAAAAAAAGGTTAAAAATCTTGGAAAAAAAGCAAAAAACCATAGTAAAAATATCTTTTTTAAACTTTAAGCGAAGATTCCTCAACAGTTATCTAACCAAATTTGATGAATTTTTTTTATTTTAATTCTATATATATATATAAGAGAGTTATCATTCATCGCCATGGCGATGCATTGCCACCCCCTGATTAACCAATCAGGGTGCAAGATCAGTGTAATATAAAATCGAAGCAAAACAAAGTTTTTTAAAAAAATCGCTTCTAACTTAAAATTTTGACTATGGAACTGCTTTTTTTCTCAAAATTTTAGGTTAGAAGAGTCTTTTAAGTTCTGCTTCGCCAACCACTAACCCTAATCATAACATGGTCACTATTTGTTTTGTTTTGATCAAAACAAACAAAATAATTGGTCGACCAGAGGTGGCGATGCATTGCCATGGTGATAAATGATAATTGTCTATATATAATTAAAATAAAAAATTTTTTATTGAATTTAATCAGGTAGTCACTGAGAAATATTCATTTAAATTTTATAAAAAATTTTACTACAACTTCTTTTTTGTAGGTACTAAAACTTCAATCGAAGTTTTCTCAATAATTATCTAATCAAATTCAATGAAAATTTTTTTATATTAATTCTATAGATAGAATAGAATTAAAATAAAACAATTTTCCTCGAATTTAATTAGATAATCATTGAGAAAACTTCATGTAAAGATTTAGTACCTACAAAACAAAAGCTGCGGTAAATTTTTTTCAAAGCTTCAAAAAACTATTTCTTAGTAATTACCTATTCAAATTCAATAAAATTTTTTTTATTTCAATTCTATATATATGTAGAATTAAAATAAAAAAATTTTCAACAAATTTGGTTAGGTTATTGTCGAGAAATTTAGTTTAAAGCTAAAAAAAAAAATTTAAATCTAAGAAAAAAAATAATAATAAATTTGTTTTTAAATTTTAAACCAAGATTTCTGAATGATAACCTGACCAAATTTGGTGAAATTTTTTTATTTTAATTCACATATATATAGAATTGAAATAAAAAATATTTTATTGAATTTGAATAGATAATTACTAAAAAATATTTTTTTGAAGTTATAAAAAAAATTTATCGCAGCTTCTTTTTAGTAGGTACTAAAACTTTACGAGGGGTTTCTCAATGATTATCTAAACAAATTCGATGAGAATTTTTTTATTTTAATTCTATTTTATCTATAGAATTAAAATAAAAAATTTTCATCAAATTTTATTAGATAATCATTGAGAAAATGTTGAGTGAGGTTTTAGTACCTATAAAAAAGAAGCTGCAATAAATTTTTTTTTAAAAATTTAAATGAATATTTCTCAGCGACTGCTTGATTAAATTTAATAAAAAAATTATTTTAATTCTATGTGTTTGTAGAATTAAAATAAAAAAAAATCCATCAAATTTGGTTAGATAGCTGTTGAGAAATCTTTGCTTAAAGTTAAAAAAAGATGTTATTACTATGGTTTTTTGCTTTTTTTCTAAGATTTTCAACTTTTTTTAAAACTTTAAATGAAGTTTTCTTCATGACTATCTAACCAAATTCGTTAAAAATTTTTTTATTTCAACTATACATATTTGTGGAATTAAAATATAAAAATGTGTTCTGGAATTAGTTAAACATTCATTGAGAAATATATGCTTAAAGTTTCTAAAAATCCTTTAAATTTTAAAAGAATCTTCTTGACCGACTATATTTCAACGCATTCCGACCTGATTCTGACCAGAAATTTTGGGGATCCCCCTGTATGAGTTTGAAACTTAATGAAATCCGAAACTGAAGCTAAGTTCGGAACTTAAGAATTTCAGTTACATGTATATTCCGAAAGTTATCAATACCCAATACATATTTTAGTTTTTGTAGGTTTATTATAATTCACCACTTTCTACATATACTGCGGTTGAATAAACAAACTTTTTAATATAGACCTAACTTTATGAAAACCAAAAATCATTAGCTCACGAGATATACCAATTTATAAGCTCAGAGCAAATTCAAAATTAGCAAAAACTAATTCTGATTTTCTTTAACTCTGTTTATTTCCCACACTAAGACACTTTCAACAAATCGATGATCCATCTTATTGTCAGACTAACCCGGTAATATTACATACAAATAAACTACTTACCCAATTAGAATCTGTTTCATAAATCATTAAATGATATCACAACTGTTAAAAGCAAGTTTTATAAAATTATAACAATAAAGTATCTTAAATATATACCACCTAATCCGTAATATATCATTAAAAGTTCACACACATATCGATATAAATTAAATTGATTGTTATATCATATAGGCAGGCCACTAGTGATATATAAAAAGCAATCACTTCCTAATAATTAAATTGGGTGTTATATTAACAGTGCTCCCTGAACGATAATAATAGTAGTGTAGATACTAGTTTATAAGACCTGGTCGGTGACCGGGTTTGAGTTTCTAATTTTTTGCTAATTCTTAGGCCTTAATATTACTAATTCTTAGGTCTCAATATTACAATATTAGTTAATAAGACCTGGTCGGTAACGGGGTTCGAGTTCCTAATTTTTTGCTAATTCTTAGACCTCAATGTTATTAACTTTTAGGCTTCTATATTATTAGTTTATAAGACCCAGTCAGTGACCGGGTTCGAGTTTCTAATT
>CAJVPY010005469.1:0-11439 GCA_910591965.1 Dentiscutata erythropus
GATATAATTATTTTTATCTTTGCGATTATATGCTTTTTTCTTTATTCAAAACTTTGAACATGTTCATGAACTTTGAATCTAGGTTCAATAGGAACACTACTAACTTCATTGTAAAACTTGGAGAGTTTATACTTTACCTCTTACAAGTAGCTAGCAGATTAAATTAAATTATTATTGATTGTTAAATTAAATTGTATTTGAAATTGTTATATTGACATCATTATTCATTATAATTGTTTTAATTTTTCTTCGTGTGTATATTATTCTTTCTATTATTATATTATTTATTATTATTTTTATTATCTATCTTGTTAATAATTATCTCTGGAAGATAATTTCTTTTTGCAAAATTGTATTACTACTAAACTGCTCGAAGTTTATTTTCTTTTATAGGAGATTCTATAACTAGATTTCATAACCAGAATATTGTTAATTATGAAGCCCAACATACAAATCATAGTGCCCTTGCTGTTGATATATTTCAATATAATGCACCTAATTTATCTTGTTATATTTGCTCTCCATCTCATTGAATAAGTTCTCACACTCTACTAGGAATTTTCTAGACTTGGTATTCTGATATTTATTATACCGAATTCCAAACTCGCAATACCCAAACAAATTTCTTTATATTAGGAACTACTTATAATTCAACTGAAGCCCAAGTTGCTACTAAAAATATTATTTTTAGTTGCCATTATACTCAAGATATTGGAGATACTAAAGCTATCATTCTTGAATTATTTCGAAGATATACCCATTTTAGAAATATATCCGAAATCCCATTTGCTAATAGAAATCACTATGATAATTTTATTGACTTTCTTGATTATGGAAGGATAATTACTAGACCTATAGTATATCAAAATTTTTTTCCAACTTTAGGCCAAGCTACACATCAAACTCCTTAATGAGAAATTGCTATTACTACCTATACTGACTCTAATATTACTATTGCTGGACTATTTACTATAAATTCTACTCAACAAATTGCAGAAACTTTAGAACTTTATAGTAGTAATAGATAGATAAACAACAATTCACCTTTCTAGGCTTATCAATCTTATACAGAAGGAACTCTGCATTAACTATTCACATTACCAACCAAAGACAATACCAATATTAATCACCTTTTATTCATAGGATTCATCCAAACCGTATTTAAGAAATTTCTTTTGCTAGCACATCTTATACACCTTTTGGATTCCCAACTGCATGTGTATTAAATTATTAACAAGCTAGAAATTTTGATCAAGATGCTGAAGATCTTTTAAATCAACTTCAACGATTCTCAATACCTGACCACGGATTAGAGGATAAAGCTTTAGAAACTACTACTATTCATAACTAAGAAGAAAATTCTAATCAAGAAGAAAACTTTGAACAAAGAGAAAATTTAATATGTGATGAAGAAGACCCCAAACAAGGAGAAAACATAGTACATGAAGAAGGAAACCTTGAACCAGAAGAGGAACCTGACCAAGAACTTGATAATAATGAAGAACCTATTAACAATGAAGAAGCAATGAACAATACTGCTAATGCTATAACCCATCTTATTGAAATGATAAAAAGAGAAGAAGCAGGTGAAAAGAATTTGATTAAAGTAAAACCTTTTTCAGATGATAAGACCCAAGACTCTCTTGACTGGTTAGAAGAATTTGAGCATGCTGCAAAAGCTAATAGTTGAAGTGAAATTCAAAAACTTGCATTAGCTAAAGTTTATATAACCAGAATTGCTGGAGAATGAGTTTAAAGATATAGAGATGCCTGAATAGCACATTATGATAATCTGAATCAACAAGCAACTAGTTTTAAACCTTTGTTCAAAGCAAAATTCTTTAAAATTCACCAAAAAGCTAAATAGCAACAACAGCTTTTTGACCTTAAACAAGGAAATGATACTGTTAATGTCTATATTTCCAAATTCAAAAACCTAAATTGAAAAGTTAAAGATCTACCTGAACAATTTATTTACTAACATTTTATCTAAGAATTATGACCAGAATTTGCCATACTTGTTCAAGCTGCTAGACTTGATAACCTCAATAATATTATGAATGCTGCTAGAAATTAGGAAACAGGAAAACATATTGCTACTTCAGAAACGGAAACCAATAAAGCAATTGCCCGACTCACTGACCAAATTGCTCAACTTAGTATCAACCTAGCCCAACAACAAACTAAGCCAGCTTATGCTGAGAAACTAAACAAAGCTTATCTAAAGATAATGCTATTTGTTATTTTTGTAGCAAAAAAAAACATTTCTTCACTAATTGTTTTAAAAAAAAATCAGGAAAAAATAGAGATAATGGAAGAGGCAAAAGCAACAACAATTACAATAACAACAACTACAACAATAACTACAACTACAATGACAGATCTTATAACTATAGACGAGACAGAAGTAGAAGTTAATCACGAGATAGAAACAGAAACAGAAGTAGAAACAGAAACTATTCTCGTGATAGAAATAGATTTAGGGATAGAAATCAAGAAAGATGGGGACCTAGATCTAATCACTTACCCTCACCCTACTATCAAAATGTTAACTTAGCTGAAAAGTCAAACCTTAAATCTGACTCTAAACTTTCAAATAATTGGGAACACCTGTTAGACAACTACTCTATTCGTACTGCTCTTACCACATATATTACCAACATGAATCAAGAAAATACCAAACCAACTCCAGAAGATAACAACAATATCACTTCTATTAAGTGCTTTGTAGACTTAAAGAACCAAACTTACTCTGCTATTATAGATAGTAGAGCCTCTATTAGCATGATTGCTTATAAAGTTGTAAAGGAATTAGAACTAGAAATAAATGAACTTTTGAAAAGCTTGATTGTAGCTACTACCAGAACCACATCCAGACCTCTAGGTATTATTAAGAATCTACTTGTCAAAATCCAAAGTAAAACTATCCCTATCAATGTAGAAGTAGTGCCTGCTACTTCATATTCTCTACTTCTTGAAAATGATTACTCTTAGAAGGTTGATGCCAACTACAATTGGAAAAATCACCAATATACTATATATTGGAAAGGAAAGAAGTTAACTCTTGACACTTCTTATAAACAAAAACAGCCCAAAGAAAAACAATCTACTTGCATTATCTCAAAGACTTTGAATTATATGAGCAGGAATATCTTACCTCTCATGAAGCCTATGCTTTTACAGCAATAAATGAAGAAGAAGAAGAATAGACTGTTTATATACCTCACTATAGAAACTAGCCTATGTACAAAACTTGTAGTCTTAGAGACTACCTATATAAAAACTGACCTTAAAATGAATATCACTACTGCTATGAAAAAGGCCACATCTTCATTAACTATCCTAGTAAACAAAATAGAAGAGCCAATTGCAAGAATTGCAACCAGACTGACCACCTATTCAAGGACTGCCCTCTGAACTTATGCTTTGGTTGTAAACAAATAGAATATATTGAAATTAATTGCCCATTGGCCTAACAGAAATTAGATAACCAAACGTATTGCTATGGTTGTGACAAGGCCCAAGTCAAAGCTAAAAGATTAGTTCATTTTAGCAAGCATAGAACCCACTACTGCTGTCAATGCTTAACCCACAATGATCAGATAACCTCCACCTGTTAGACAATCAACTTATCTGCATCACTTGTTATAAAGGTTTTTATGAAAGATTAAATTTCAATGATTCTTAAAGCCAAGAATATCATCGAACAGGATTAGAAAAAGGAACCCTAGTTAGTTGTAAAGTCTGCAATCACCAACTATCTAGAATGAGAATGCATAAATTAGAAAGCATTTGAGAAGAGCTTTGGTTCTGTAAACTAGAGTATATGTATGTCTATAAAGTAACCCAAAATTTACTTTATAATCAGAACTACGAGATTTGGACAAGAATCAGACATTATACTAAATTCACTCATAATGCTGGACACCAATATAACCTTAACCAAACTAGAATCTACAGACTTGTTTAAGTTTTATTGGAAGAAGAAGACCATATTCAAATTACAGAAGCATTAGAGAAACAGGAAGATGACCAATATAATCGCACATGGACCTCTGATGAAATTACTATCCTCCTTAGATCAGACTATGAAGAAGTAAATTTAACCAAAAATGAAGAAACTACTCTACAAAGAATTTTCAGAAATTATTCGACACCTCTCTACCAAACTTTGACACTTACAAAGCTATAGAAAATCTATGTAAAAACTTTGAAAAAAAAGTTGCTCTTTGCTTAGAGTACCTTCTTGCTAAGCAAACTAAAGAGCTAGACCCAAACCAAGAATTTTGCAATAAGTGTTATCAGGAATTTAATAAATTTATACTCCCTGAGAAAGTAGATTTAGAATCATCTATATCCAACTCTTTAATAATAGTTGAGAAAGAATCAGAACCTATACCTAAAAATTAGAAAGAAAAAGAAAAAGAATTAGACCCAGAAACTCAATAACAAATTATTGAACGTTTAGAAGCTCATGTTCAATATCTAGAAGAGATGAATGAACAAATGACTAACTTATTTAAAGACAAAATTCTATATCACCAAAAACGTGCTAAATACTATTCTCAATTATTTGCTTATCGAAATTTTTAAATTATTCTAGATATGATGAAAAACTACCTGAGAAACCAGAAGATTTACTAACAGAAGAACAAGCTCTGCAGCTGGCTCTGCAAAGAAATGCCATTAAATATAATTTTGTATATACTATAGATATGTTAATTCCATACAAAGAGTATGTATTAAAAAAGACAAATACAGTAAATATCGAACCACTAACAAAAGAGCAAGAAAAGAAATTTAAAGCTCTGCTAGAAGAGTTTTCAGATTTATTTGTAAAAGATATCTCTGAACTAGGACAAACTAGTCTTGTACAGCACAAGATTTATACAGAAAATGTATTACCGATCAAATCTTAACCTTATAACATACCTCCAGATAAACAAGAATTTATCAAGGATAAAATAAAGAGAATGATCGATAGTGGAATAATTCAGTCTACAAAAAGCCCTTGGGCATCCTCAGTTGTTCTTGTACATAAAAAGAATAGCAAATTAAGATTTTGTATAGACTATAGAAAACTACTAAGAGAGATGCTTATCCTCTACTACAAATACAAGAAATGTTAAACACCTTATCTGGATTAAAATAGTTCTCTACTCTTAATCTTGCTAGTGGATATTTGCAAGTTATGATGGACCCAAAGGATAAGAAAAAGACTGTATTTATCACAAAATATAGCACCTATTGTTACAATACTATAGTCTTTTTGGTATTGTTATAGCAAAGTAACAAGGTCATCTAGTTAGAGTGCCTGGTATAGTATTTATTGGCATGCTACTATGGCATGCCAAAATCTCAAATAGATATAAGACATGCCACTTATATAGAGTGCTTTATATCGAAAAAATTATAGACTAAAATTACTTCTGATTCTAAAATTCTTAGTTCAGATCTAATAAAATTACAGAATCCTGCATATATATAAAAAATATAAAAAATTGTAAAAAAAAATATAAATAATAAAAACTTACTTTAACAATTAATTTTTGACTTTAAAATAAGAATTTTTAGTATATAATTTAGTTATTAAATATACAAAATTTTCTTACTTATATTATATATATATAATTTAATGGCATGCTAAGGTAGCATCTTGGCATGAATTTAAATAGTTGGCATGCTATATGGCACATTAAATTTTTTGCTATACCAGGTACCCTACACCTGGTGCAGTAATATACTTTATGAATATATACAGAGTGGATGTGAAGTGTATACTTTTACTTCATAGCAGAAGACAAACAGTTCAAAATAATAACAGTTTATAGAGATGATAATATTTATTAATAACAGGTTCAGGGTAATATCCTTTACAATAAGAATAATCTAAAGAGGGAATATTACACTATACAATTGTAAGAAGGGTAATAAGAGTAGCTAGATTCTATGAGAGAGTAGAAAACTTTAACTTGAGCAGAAGAGGCTCTTTTTATAACTTTTCTATACATAAGGAGTGTAACAGCTAAACCGTGTAAGAGGTATTCAGAGGCACTGTGTGGAGGCACTCAGAGGCACTTGTGCAGAAACACTCAGAGACACTTGTGTAGAGGCACTCAGAGGCACTTGTGTACAGAGGCACTTGGAGGCACTCATGCAGAGGCACTTGAAGGCACTCATACAGAGACACTTGGAGATACTTGTGCTATCTTAGGTAAGTATTACTGTGCTAAATATAACTAGCTAATTATATCTCTATAACTAATAAATAATAATACGATAATAAAATATTAACTAATACTATGCTAATAAATATATATAATAATTAATAATAATACAGCTAATCGAATATAAACTAATTATTTTATACTACTATCACACTGTGTTACAACCTACTTTGTAACACTATGAGTTCAATGTGATGCCATTTGGATTGTGCAATGCCACTGCTACTTTCCAACAACTTATAGACCAAGTTTATAAAAAAATTGCTTGGAAATTTGTAGTTGTATATCTAGATGATACTAATATATTTTCTAGAATATTTAATGAACACTCAGAACATTTAAAAATAGATTTAAATATATTAAAGATGCAGGATTAAAGCTTAATTTAGAAAAATGTAATTTTTGGATGATGTTCTTATCTTTTCTAAGACATATAATTAGTAGAAAAGGAATAGCTCCAAACCCAGCCAAAATAGAAGCTGTAAAGAAAATCTAACCTCCTACCAACACTACCAAGCTATAATCTTTTTTTGGACTTGTAAGATATTATTAGCAATTCATCCAAGACTTTTCATCAATAGCTCAACCGTTAAATTAGCTACTACATAAGGATGAACTATGCTATTGAGAAAGCAAACAACAACAAGCTTTTGACATTCTAAAAAAAAAGCTTGTAACAGCACCTATACTAGCCTACCCTAATTTTAATAAAAGATTTATACTTGCTACAGATGCAACATATCATAGATTTGGAGCCACTCTTAGTCAAAAGGATAGAGATGGCAAAGAACACCCAATTGCCTATGCAAGTAAAAGCCTACAACTCGCTGAACTAAATTATTTTGCAACAGAACTGGAATGTGCTGCTATAATATAGGCTATAGAGCATTTTCATAGTTACTTGGGAGCTACAAAATTTACTCTTGTAACTGACCACCTTGTATTGAAATGACTTAAAACTGCTGAACCCAAAAGACGAATCGGACGCTGGATTTTGAAACTCCAACTCTACAACTTCACAATTATATATAAACCTAAAAGGATTTATTCTAATATAAATGCTTTATTGAGAATTTAACTAACAAGTTTAATATTATAAATTTAGACCAATATTATAACTTGTATAATTATTTAAACTCTAAAACTATACCAACGGACTTACCTATTTATTAACAAAAACAACTAATAAATCAAACAAAATACTTCAAGATTAAAGACAAACTTTTATATAAAAAGAACAGAAAGAACCCAGACAAACCTATATGAATTGTAAAATGGACAGAAGTAGACCCAGTACTCTACATGATGCATAGTCATCCTACTGCTAGACATTTAGGAATTAATACTATGTACTATAAAATTTTAGAATGATACTATTGGGATAGAATGTATCGAGATATTTGAGAATATATTAGAACCTGTAAAGTTTGCCAAAAGCAAGACAAATCACGAAGAAAAAAACCACTTCATCCTATAAAGATTGGACAAGCTTTTGAATAAATTGGAATAGATTTAGTAGGACCTTTACCTATTGCTAACCAGAATAATCATTACATCATTATCGCTACAGATTACCTAACTCGATAGCCAAAAGCCCAAGCAGTACCAGATGCTAGTGCTGCTACACTTGCCCAATTTATATTTACTGAAATAGTGTGTAGACATGGTATACTAAAAATTATTATCTCAGACCAAGGACCTAATTTTAGAAGTAATATGATTAAAATTTTATGTGAAAAGTTCTTAATAAAACATAAATTTTCATCACCATATCACTTACAAACTAATAGAATAGTAGAATGATTAAATAGAACACTATGCGAATCTCTTGCAAAAGTTACTACAAGCAAGGATTGGGATGTTTATCTACCTCTTGTACTATTTGCATACCAAACCAAAAAGCATACAACCACTGGATATACCCCATTTCAACTAGTTTATAGATGGCAAGCTATGCTATCAATTGAGTTAATCCTAACAATCTCAAAACCAAAACCAAAACCAGAAATAGATCTAGAAGATAGTATACTAACCCGAGCCTATGAACTAATAGACAGATTAGAAGAAACCCAGAACCAAGCTAGGAAAAATACAAAAATATCACAAAAGAAACAAAAAGAAAAACATGATACCTGAATAACACTAATAGAATTCGAAGTTGGTAACAAAGTTTGGATCCAATGTAAAGATATTGCTGCTTCATAATCTGTGAAATTTGAAGAAAAGAGAAAAGGACCTTATACAATATGTATCAAACTCGGAAATAGTGCATACAAACTACGAAATCATAAAGGTCAAATCCTCAAGCAATATTACAATAGTGATAGACTTGAAAAATATTATGAATAGCAAAGATAGGAACCACAAATTATTATCAAAACTTAATAGATGAAAAGACTTAGAATTTTATTAGCTTAGAAATTTTATTTAATTTATTTTATTAATTTATTAAACTTAGAATAGTTATATTAAATAGATAGCTTTATTAGATTTAAAAATTAAAAACCAAAAAATTTATTAAGAAAAAAGAAAGTAAAATAAAACAAAGACCAAAAAAAAACTGAAACAACTACCAACTCAACTAAACTAAAACTCAGACTACCCTCCACAATATACCACAACACCTCAACTTCCAACTCCAAATTCTTTATCTCCATCTTCAAATCTGTCATCCGCACCCTAAGCCTATTTCTTTTCTCTTACAACCTTGCTATCTACATTTATGCTAGTAATTTAGCTGTACCAGCTCTGTCGGATTATGCTCTTTGACCTGAGCTTGCAAGTTTGCAACCTGGTTTTGCAAACCCCTAAATAATAGACAGAACAGACTAGCTACGAGCGATACGTAGCATCTAGATTAAATATAGAAAAAATTAAAAAAAGAATACTTTTTCCAAGATAGATACACTTAAAAAACAGAAGTATAGAAAAAAAAAAAAAAAAAAAAAAGACAAAGAAGAAAGTATCCACCAAGGCTATACAATTAATCATGCAAGTCATGAAGAAAATCAATTGTTCAAGCACAAAGAACTGTCAGCTCACTCAGACATGGAAGGCTAATGATTGCTTCAAAGGAGTAAAGCTAACGAAGTTTAGCATATAGCCTGAAAAGTATACCTACTTTTTGAACAGAAAACAAAAAGCAAAGACTAGAAAGACAAGAAAAATTCAACAAGGAATTATTACTAAAAGAAAAGAAGAAAAGAGTATTAGACAAGAAAGTTTTTAGCGTAAAGAAACATAGAAAGGCAAATAAAAAGAACCATATAAGAAAAAGAAATTTTTGAGTGAAATTTTGAGAAACAAGATACACAGAAAATACAAATATAAATAGAATTAAAAACAATAAAGATAATTTTACCAGAACAAAAAAAATTATTGCATGATTGAAACAAAGAAAATCACAAACAATAATGATATGATTTACAAATTTAGAAAATTATGAACAAATTAGAAATAGAAGCTAAAATTAGACATACAAAAATGGAAGTTTGATAAACTTTACAAATTTTAAAAGAGGAAAGACAAAGAAAATGACCAAACACATGCTAGGCTGAGAATTTTTGCCAAGTATTGATAAAACATATAGGGAATATATATAAACAAATTGTAGCATATTAGAAACACAAGGAACAAACATAGGTTAAACAAAATAGAAAAGTCGTTTTCAAACTTTATAGCATAAATGCACATTTTAACGAATATTTAAAGACAAGAATTCACCTTTCTAACAACTTCAACATCTACTCCTTAAATTATACTTCAAAAACTCTTTACAATCAATTACAAAATGACTACTCAACCAACTTGGCTTAATCCCCAAATTTATACAAAGCCATGTAAATTACAACAACTGTATAATAGTCTTAATTATACAGGGACCATTATTGTTGATTCTGGCAACACAATGATTATTCAGGACCTAGACCACATATACGCTATCTCTGCAGATCTAACATTAGCAAAATATATAAATGTAATCTTACTTAAGTTATTATGGACTGAAATCTTGTGCAAAAATTTCACAATGATGCGGAATTTTACACAATTATCAATTATGCAATATTACGAAATATATATGTAATAAATTACACAATATTACGCAAATTAAATTGCAATAATTCGAAATAAATCACAACCGTGTACAATAAACTAACGTAAGTAGTGATAAGAATAACGAAACTTTTATATTAATTATACTAAAACAGAAAAATTGCACTATTTCAATTTTATTTAGAATTGATTGAATATAATAGAATTATTTCAAAATATTTCAAAATATTTCAAAATAATTCGCAATAATTTGAATTAATTTGCAAAATACTAAATTTATTAAACTAAATATAATTTATTTAAATAAACAAAATTATTATTTTATAATTACTTTATTATTTTATTTTATTTAAAATATTACATATAAAAAAATATAAAAAATAAAAAAAATAAAAAAACACAGCATTATTTATATATAAAAAACAAAACAAAAAAACTTTTACACATCAGTATTCGTATTTTTCTTATAATCATCTATATTTTTTCTTTATCAACATCATTTTCCAAATTTAATTCCACTAGTTTATTTATTTTTAATATTTTTTAATTAAATTAAATTAAATCGCAACATTGCGTATTAATTTGAAAAATTGCTAAAATTTTAAATTTGTATATTAATAATTTTATATTAAAAAAATATAAAAAAATAAAAAAAATATAGTATTATTCATATATAAAAAAAAACAACAAAAAATCTTTACTTATCATTATTATTATTTTTCTTATAATTATCTATATCTTTCTCTTTATCAACATCATCTTCCGAATCTAATTTCACTAGTTCATTTATTTTTAACTTTTAAATTAAATTAAATTGCAACGTTGCGCATTAATTTGAAAAATTGCTAAAGTTTTAAATTTGTTTATTAATAATTTTATATTAAAGAAAAATAAAAAAATATAGTAATATTCATATATAAAAAAAAACAAAACAAAAAACCTTTACTTATCATTATTAGTATTTTTTCTTATAATCATCTATATCTTTTTTTTTATTAACATCTTCTTTCGAATCTAATTTCACTATTTCGTTTATTTTTAATATTTTTTTAATTAAATTAAATTAAATCGCAAGGTTGTGTATTATTTTGAAAAATTGCTAAAGTTTTAAATTTGTATATTAATAATTTTATATTAAAGAAATATAAAAAAATAAAAA
>CAJVPY010005470.1:0-11439 GCA_910591965.1 Dentiscutata erythropus
ATTAACGTTAGTATTAACGTTCGTATTAACGTTAGTATTAACGTTAGTATTAACGTTCGTATTAACGTTAGTATTAACGTTCGTATTAACGTTAGTATTAACGTTAGTATTAACGTTCGTATTAACGTTAGTATTAACGTTCGTATTAACGTTAGTATTAACGTTAGTATTAACGTTCGTATTAACGTTAGTATTAACGTTCGTATTAACGTTAGTATTAACGTTAGTATTAACGTTCGTATTAACGTTAGTATTAAAGTTCGTATTAACGTTAGTATTAATGTTCGTATTATGTTTACTACTGTACTACTGTAACGTGGCTTAATCATGTGATCGGAAAATTTTTTGTGGGTGATCTACATAGGTTCGAATTGAAGATCCGAGTCCTGACAACTGTTAGTAATTGAACCCAGATCCAAATAGAATATTCAATTGCTGATCAATGCAGTAATCGTGATCTAGAAACCTGTGACTAAAATAAGCAGTGAATACGAAATAGAAGAAATACTGTGGAAGTGTTAGTTTTAAGTAACTATAGTAAAAAAAAAGAAAGATTATAATTCAGTGTGAAAGAAAACTTATTTGAAACTGGCATTAAATACTACAAGTCCTAAGCTCTGAAAGCCCGGACCAAATCTACCACACTTCTATCGAAGCTGACCAATTTAGAGCCTTGACCTTGTTCTACTTGTTAGTTTAGTTTGTTTTAGAGTATTGGTTAGATTAGTTTTAGTGTTGATTTATATTCGTATCATACATATTTTCCAGACTCCGGATTATTTATCACGCTCACAATTTGGTGGTGACTATGAGATTCTTACTACACCCCAACACACACAAAACCTTCCTTAAATATACCAAAAACTAAAACTTATTCTTATCAAAAATGTCGGACCTAGATAATTTTGAGGATAATAGAACTGTAGACGGAGATAGGCTCGGCGTCCACAAAAACCCGCTGGCCTACCATGACGAACCAGTCAATCAAAACCAGGCGCAAAATTTGCTTAGAGAGATTGCCCAAAGTTGCCCTACACAATGTGCTACCACAAAGCCGTGAAATAACTGGGCTCATGTAAAGAACTTTAGAGAAGAAGAAAAAGACCCTGTTGAATGGGTAGAAGCTTTTGAAAGAGCTACTGATACCAATAACTGGACTTTGGCGTGAAAAATTAAGATTGCGTCAGGACACCTCTCTGGGATTGCCACAAGCTGGTACAACAACTACAAGGAAGATTTACTTTTTTGGGATGATGATGATAACTCAGAAGAAAGTTTTGTTCAATTCTTTATTAAACATTTTTCCACCCCAGAATGAAAGCACCAGTGGCAAATGGAACTGAGCAGTCTCTCTCAAAAGGAAAATGAAAAAGTTGATAAATATATTTACAAATTTAAAAAGTTGCTAAAGAAAGTAGATCCAGATCACCAGATACCTGCACCTTACATATTAGGTATATTTCTAAGGGCCTACACAGAACAACCGTACCCTTAATGTCCTTGAAAGACCCTAAAATATTAGACAAAGCTATTTTAGCAGTCCGAAGAGTCAAAGTAGGCAATTATTACAAAGTTAGAAAAGAAGAAGCACCTACCAGCAAAATTTTTAACGATTTAGCCCAAAAAATGCAGCAAATGGCTATTAACTATGAAAGTTAACTACCATGCTTGCTGCTAGAGCTGAAATCAGCACAACCCAACCCCCACGTAGACCAAATACATCCCAACAAAACCAAAATAGAGGCATTACATGCTATAATTGTGGAGAGAGAAGCCACATAGCTCGTAACTGCCTTTTCTAACAAAGGCCGAACCCTAGAGCACCACCAACCCCGATAACTGAAACTAGTATCAACCCCAAAAACGTTAACATGTGCGAAGTATATTAACCAAATTCTACAGAAGAAATATACACGATTAAATGCCGAGCAAAACCTAATTGGGATAAACGGTTAAGGAAGAGAGTTGCCTCTGAACAAACCCAAACAACCCAACTACACTAGCAAAGTCAACCCACCCAGATGGAAGGACTCAGCCAAGACCCTACACCTATTCCAGTAATATTCCAAAATGATAATTGCCCACAGCGACGAAGAGAGCATTCAGTAATAGATTTGGTATCACCTTATAATATTGCTGAAGACCTGTTGAGCCAACAAGCCAATGCAACTTACGCACAATTACTCCAAGTCTTTAAGCAAAGGCAAAATCTATCTCAGGCTCTACGATGTCCACTAATAGCTGCACCCAAAGAAACTAACCTAGTCGAGCCACCAATTAGTACTTGAACAACTGTGGCAAAATGCTATATTAGAGTGAAAAATAATCCAGTGTTGGCAGTATTAGACTCTGGGGCCGCTGTCAGTATTATATCAAAAAAATTAGCAAAAAAACTTAGTTAGAAATTACTGAGCCGTCTAATACTGTGGTAGTCATAGCTAACGGGACTAAAGAACATGCTCTAGAAAAAATACCAGATGTAAAAATGGCTATCGAAAGTGTGATAGTACCCACCGCCTTCCAAGTCATTGAAAACCCAGAGGAGGTAATGCTCTTAGGAATGGACTAGTTTCAAAAAGTCTGGGCCAGGCTCCACTTTGACAAAGGTAAATTATTTTTAAGATATCTAGGTAAAAGTATAGAAGTACCTATTTATCAAGCAAAAGAAAATCAAGAAGTAATCACCCAAGAAATGGATAACCACAATAATGACGACTATTTTAATAATTTTGAGAAAGAAGAAATAGAAAAGGTAGAAAGTTACTGCTCTGATAGCATAACAGATGAAGAAAAAAGTAAAACTTACATTGAACCTGAGGAAAGCGTAGATAGTCCTGCAATCTATTTAACAGCCATCGAAGAAATTCCTGTCACAGAAGAAATCGAGAAACCCAATGCGATTACTGAAAAAGACATCCTAGAGTTAGCCCAAGTAAATACACTAACCAAGAAGTAGCAAGAAGAAGCCAAACTTATACTAGATAAATATAGAGAATTATTCTCTAGTAGTCTGGATAAGTTAGGCTATGCTGCTAAAGTATAGCATGAAATAGATACAGAAAATGCAAGGCTGATTAGGCAAGCCGCATATCGCATAGCCCAGATAAACAAGACTTCTTAAATAAGGAAATAAAAAAATTACTGGATAATGGCCTTATCTATGAATTGAAAAGCTCCTAGACGTCTCCCGTGGTCATAGTACCTAAGAAAAACAGAAAGCTTAGGTTATGTGTGGATTATCGAAAGTTAAACACCATAATTAAAAAAGACGCCTACTTCCCACCTCAAATCAATGATTTACTTGAAACGTTCAGAAAAGCCAATTGGTTTTCAAGCCTCGATTTAGCTAGTGGCTACTGGCAAATTAGAGTAAGACCTGAAGATCAAAAGAAGACAGCTTTTGTAACCAAACAGGGGGTATATGCTTTTTGCGTAATGCTGTTTGGATTATACAATGCTCTGGCTACATTTCAGTGAACTATGAACAATATTTTGAGCGAGTATATAGGAAAATTTGTAGCTGTCTATCTAGATATCATTATAGTGTACTCAAGGACATATCAAGAGTATTTAGACCACCTGCAGAAAATATTTGCAAAAATCGAAGCCACGAGATTGAAATTTAACTTGGAGAAATGTGAATTGTTCAAAAATAATATTTTATTTTTAGGGCATGTGGTGAGAAAAGACAGAATTAGACCAGACCCAACAAAAATTGAAAAAGTAAAGGAATTTCTACCCCAAAAAATCTTCGACAGCTTAGAGGATTCATCAGGCTTGCTTCATACTATTGTCGTTTTATTCAAGGATTCTCCACCCTTGCTAAACCTCTTCACAAGCTATTAGAGAAAGGCGAAAAGTATGACTGGGGAAAAGCGCAAGAAGAAGCTTTTACAACCCTAAAAATGCATCTAATCACTGTGCCAATTTTACGTTACCCAGATTTTTTCAAGACATTCTATATCCACACTAACACTTCTGGCACCGGGTTAGAGGCTGTATTATCCCAGAAAGGTGAGGATGGAAAAGAGTACGTTATCGCTTATGCTAGTAAAGGTCTTACTAGAGCAGAACGAAACTATGCTGCTACTGAATTGGAGTGTTATGCCATAATTTGGGAGTGGAATATTTCCACCACTATTTGGGTTACAAATCTTTTATAATTGTAACTGATTATGCCGCACTTAAATAGTTACAAACCACCGAGCAAAAAGGTTAAAGGGCTAGATAGATACTAAGACTACAGCCCTATAATTTTATAATAGTCTATCAAGCAAGGTACAAGCATAATAATGCCAATGCATTATCTAGGATGATAGAAGGGAATCATCCAACCTTAAAAAGGCACCAAGTTGCTATCAAAAGGCAGCTGATATGGAGAATACTGAAGGTGCCTCTATAATTAAAATAGAACTTACCCAAGCCCAATAAACAACGCCGCAGAAGAAGTGAAAATCTTCAAAGTCATGGTAGAAGAATATTCTTCCAAAGGATCTGATGAAATGGAAGACTTAAGTAGTTGGAAAAAAGAAAAATGTGATGATTGGAAAGAAAATAATGAAACTATGAGTGACATTGAGTATTCAGAACAAGAAAATGATTGGGTAGAAGAACTTACTCAAAATTAGGAGCATAAATTGTATTACCAAACTCTCCTGTATGAACTAACCATGGAAACAGAAAGAGTAATTGCCTGGTCCACATCTCATGGGTATTGCGAAGAACCTATTAATGGTGGCCTTTATGCCAATGAAGTTCAACCCATGGATATCGATGAAACCTACTTAATCGATATACCTAAGTGAGAAGAGGTTGGAAAAGGGATCGAATTTGAAGATTATAATAATTATAAAAACATAGGATGCAATTTCTGCGACACCCATAATTTCAATTATTATTGGTGGAATATGGGAGAGGAAAATGAAGCAACTCTTAATGAAATTCTTGACCCAGAAGATTGGGAACAAACCCAGCTTCTCAATACTTATATCGATTGGGAATACTATGACTCCTTATAAGGGTAAAAATTCTCCTTACAAAGAATTAATTAAGAGCTAGAAAAATAAACTGTGAAAGAAAGAGATTCAAAAAGTAGAACTATCACTAAAGAAAATATTAGATACTAAACATATATAAAAAAAATAAAATATAAAAAAAAAAAAAAAAAAAAACTACATACACTTCCCTTCAAAGAACATTTTTTCAACTCTCGTCACATGATTATACTGACATGGATGTCCACGAAATTATGAGACCTTCTAAATTCTTTTTTTTATTTATTTACTTATATTTTTTTTTCTCTTCTTTTTATCTTTATTTTTTTTTATTTTCTTCTTTTTTTTATATATATCCTTCTTTCTACAGGCCCGACAATAGAGCATGGTTGGTCGGGATGAGATAGAGCGAGTTTGGGGCCCTATTCAAGTTTAAGCTACCTATTATTATCAGAGACCCCGAAGTAATAAGAAAAATAATCTGAAAAGGGACTTGGAAGTAATAAGGAACCCATATCATATTAGACGAAGGCGAAATTTACAGAAAAATACCCACTGCTTCAAGACACGTGACTTATATATATATGCATGTGTCGAGAAATCTAAGTGCACCAATAGAGAATTGGTACTGCTAACAAAACGAAGTTGAGACTGCAAAGACAGAGTTTTGGCAGAATTAAAACCATATCTAAAAAGGGTCCAGAGAATTAACCTAGACATACAAGGCCAAGCTAGACCCATGCCAAGATTTATACAAGGAATCGTACAAAAGAAAGTTAGAGTTAAGGATTAAAAAAGTTTTAGTAAACACTCCTAAATTATTAAAAGAAAAGCAAAAGTACTTCAAAATCGACTATCGAGGAAAATGTCCTTAAAGTTGGACATTGTTATCAAAACAGCATTGGATTAGGAAAACCTCAGAGAACAAAGTCAGAAAATACCTTACTAACGAGAATTAATTACTCGAAACTGAAGAAGACTGAACTAGCGGTATAAAGAAACCTAAATAACAACGATCAGCACAAACCCGACGTAAAATTAAAATCCAGTCCAGGTCGTTGGTATTCTGGCAACAAGAAAATTGAAGAAACCAACATAGATAATTTATTAAAAATGGAGCCACAACAATATGCTGCCTTAAAAACCTATCTTTGTTATAGGCAATATCTGCAGTATTTCGATGAATTGTGGCGAAAGCAGTTAGAAAAGCAAAGCCACATGTTCCAGATTAAAAATAGAACTTTATACCGAAGAAATAAAAATAAAAAATTGCTTAAGATACTACAAGAAGGGAAAATTAACTCAATACTAACCTTAGTGCATGACCATCCCATGGGTGCTCATTTCAGTAGAGATATCATGTTTAATAAAATCTGCAACTACTATTACTGGCCAAGTATGTATAAAAACATATGCGAGTATGTAAGATCATATGATAGCTGCCAATGGTATTTAAAAAGAAAAACCCGGGAACTACTACATCCAATACCTGTGGAAGCCCCATTCCACAAAATAGGTATTGATATAATCGACCATTACCCATTATGCCTCATTCTAACCGATACATTGTAGTAGCTACCAATTATATGACAAAGTGGCCAGAAGCACGTGCCATTCCACAAGATAATGCAGAAGAAGTGGCCCAGTTCATCTATGAAGAAATTATATGCAGACACAGGTGCCCGCATTCCATAGTATCTGACCAGGGCTCCCATTTTCGTAACCACCTTATTGATGAATTACTTGTAGCTTTAACAATCAAACACCATTATTCTACCCGTATTACTCACAGACCAATAGGCTCATAGAGCATTTTAACAAAATGCTTTGTAGTGCCATTTCACAACTGATAATTAATGTCACAGATTGGGATTTATTAATTGCACCTATACTATTTGCGTATAGAACCGCGAAACAAGCCTCCATGCAAGAGATGCACTTTTTCTTGGTATATGGGAGAAAAGCCAAACTCCTCATATATCCCAGCAAATCTTCGGACTTGTTGAATGAAACGATCATCCAAAGAATGTATGAAATAGACAGTGATCTACAAGAAGCCCATGAGAAAGCAATACAGGTAAATCAGGAAAACCAGAAAAGAAGGCATGATCGACACATCAAAGCCACGTCTGATTTCTCAATAGGAGACCAGATCCTTATGCAAAATTCCAGAATATTGAGCACTCGAAGCCACAAGTTTGCACCCAAGTGGAAAGGCCTATATTACGTGCATGATATCCTCACGAATGGGGTGTATAAGCTATGTGACCTGAAAGGAAGAGTTCTTGAGGCACCTGTTAATAAGCAACTAATTAAAGAGTATAGAGAGCAAAATCTATAAAAGCAGAGCTACTGAATACTATTTAGCACTTGTAGCAACACAAGACAAAACAAACAAACTCAAAATGCCCTCTATCGCTGCTGTACAAATATATATTGACCTCAGTACCCTCAACGTCATTCCCATTGACCCTACTCCCTGCCCCTATTACGAAGAGCAAAGGTTCGTCAATAAGGCTGTTGTAGCCTATGACCAGATTGTTCTTGCTCTAGATGAGAAAGAAAGGATAGAAAGCTTGGTCCATGCTTTCTATTTGGGTGAGCTCCTTAAAAAGCACCCCAAAGGCAAATTACTAATTTACGGCAAGAAATACCTCGTCATTTCATTGATGCCTCTCTTCGACTCTACTAGCTCTTTGTGCCCTTAGGTGTGAGTCATATGTATTGCACCAATTGGACCACTATTAACAAAGTACACAAATTATCAGCTGCTAACTACAAGTGGTTGTTAGAGTGAAATTGCTCATGATACTTGCAACTGAGTCCAGGAGAATTGTAAGTGGCCCCGGGTGCCCTCACTCTATAATTTTTTTTTATTAGTTTATTTTATTTTTTTTTTATTATTATTTTTATTATTATTATTATTTTGTTATTCTTTAAACCGTCCCGTTTTAGCAGGCAAATTTGCCTGCTAAAATTATTAAAAAAAATTTCGAAGGGTAAAAAAAAATTTTATGTGAATCTTTACTAAAATAGGCTAGAATAACGCCCAAAGGCTCGGATGACATGGTTAAACTAAAAAATCCGAACATGGCACATATTATGTAACAACAACAAATGACACAAGTTCGGGTTGCACGAAACATGAGGATCGATTATCACGAATTTTTTTTGGTAATCAAAATTTTTGGGTCTTCCAAGACAATTTAAGTACTACATGCTTAAGCAAAATCGATGCTGCAGTCATGATCTTTAAATTTTGCATTAATATTATTTAAAATCGAGATACAGATGATACTAATCGAATTTTTAAGATTGCTAATTTTTTAGGATTTTGTCTATCAAAATTAATATGTTCGATCATTTGATATTTAGCGATATCACAATATCATAATAAATTAATCAAATTGATAAATTAAAAATATGCAATATGCATAATTTAAAGCACTTAAATAAATAAAAAAAATTTTTTTTTTCGAAAAATTTTTATCTGTCTTTAGCTACTTCGCTCATTGCTGCTTCACACACCCAACCGCCTAACTACCCACTTACCCAATGTAATTCTGGCCTATTTTATTATCTACTCACATAATATAGCTCTGGCTCTTAAAGCCGTTTCACCACCCACCCACCTAGCTAATGCTAGCTTTGGCCCTTAAGGCTGCTTCACCCACCCACCACCCATTGATATTTTAGTTTTCAAGGTGAAATCCAAGAAAACAATTTCATGCTTTATTACAACAAAGAGGCACATTGCATACTTAACACCAAACCTGGCTTTGGTGTGGTGTTTTGTGATCCATATCCAATTTATTCCTACTTGCTAGCCAAGCACACCACTGGCATGCTTCTCGTCGGTCCTTCCATACAGCCAAGTGGTTTTCAGGCACCAACCGTTAATCAGAGAGTTTAAAGTTTTTTGTAACTTTGGGTCTTTTTACTTCTCAATTTGAACTATTTCTTAATTGAGGTTCACCTGGATCATTTGCAAGTTCAATAAGACCCCAAACAAGTTCATTATGGAACTCTTTATGTTCTTGCGTTGATCTTAAAATTTTAGCAATTAAGTATGCATTAATAATGGCGGTGTCTAATAGCCAAAAAAAAAAGTCATCCAATTATGATGCGCAGTTTGCTGAGTATCGTAATAGGATCGCAGTTGGTCAGCAACATCCACACTGTTCATGCTATGATTGTAATCATCGATTATTTTGGTATTTTTAATTTTTTTTTTGGCTCAGAGCCAAATACTGCTCGAACCTTTGCTGCATTGGTACTTGTTTCTCTTGGTCGCCGCCTTTCTCTTGCGATTTTCCATTCTTCACCCACAAGACTGTGAATGGTTGATAGCATCATGACTGGCCCATTGTCTTGCCAGAAAATAGCCAACACTCCATTTACTTCAATGCCAGAATAGATGTTCCAATCCAATTTAGTACCTTTATCCACTTTTAATTCTTTTGGAAATCCAGCTGCCATTTTTCTAACAGTTCCACAGGCTTCAATATTGATTTGCCGAAGATGCTGAAAGAGAGAAATGGCAGTAAAATAATTGTCTATGTATATATTGTAAGGATATTGTCGGTATGGAAGTTGTTCAACAAAATGAAGAACCTGAGACCCAACTTTACAAGACCATTTACCTTTTTCACATTACTTGGGGCAATACGCGATGTTGGTAGAAAAGTATATGTGTATCCAGATTCACACAAAGAAAAAATCTTAAAGCCTTCCGGAACTGGCTTATTTTTTATTTGTACTGTATAAACACTTTTTCCTGAAAATCAGATCATTATTTTATCTACTGAAACATTTGATCCCGGTGTGTAGTACCGTTTCGAAGCCTCGTGAACGTGGGAAAGTAATAGTTCCACTTTATCAAAATAATTCTTTAATGTAGATGTGGGGGCAGAGACATGAAGAAACCTCTTTATTGCTTCAAAGCGTTTGAATACCATTTGCTTTGAAATTTGATGAACCGGGAGCCTTGGATCTTCGTTCCAATATTGGTTACGGGACAGCAACTTAAAAAGTCCCTGATAAATCACCAAGGCAACTCAAACAAGGAGCTCATTGTGGGTTATATCTTTCCATTGTCTACTAGTAACTCCTGCTTCTTTTATTGAAGTATATTCATTTGTATTTACAACTATCATATCCATTATGGATAGAGAAAAAAAAAGCAAAAAATAATTAATCGGTTTGGAAACACCAACTTCAACATGTGGTGGCAACCAAACACTCGCACGACGCAAAGGACTTGAATGAACTAATGGTTTAAAGTTAGGTGGTGGTGGTAGTTGGAGGGCTTGTTTACGTTTTCTTTTGGTGACACTTGTGTTTGCAGCATTTTCGCTCTCATTCTCACTATCTGAATCCTCCAAGTCGTTTAAAAAATATTGCCGATATGTTGAAATTGGTACATATTCGTTATCATCGGTCATATCTACATTTTTAAAAAGAGATGATGACGAACTTGCAAACAACAAATTTGTAAAGGGCAAAGTCTTAGACATAGTGATAAGTTTTTTTTTTTTTTTGATTTTATGTGTGGCGATTGCAATCCAATGGCGATCATGTAAGGACTTTAAACATTGCATCATAATGCATTAGAGGGCTGTAAAATTGAATGTTAATTGGTTGTACAGCAAACTCTAATTTTAGCTTAATAATGTAGAGGACAAGCTTAGTAAAATTGGGTGCAATTACATAAAAAAAAATAAAAAAATTTTTAGTGGGCAAATTTGCCTGCTAGACGGTTTAAAGAATAATCATGCAGTCCGTATCATGCAAATTGTGTGATTGTATAAAGGTTTTTACTATGGTGTGCTTAAAGAAGTATTTTTTATAAGTTTATTAGTAAAGTGTTACAGGGCTTGGCGTGATTAAAAGGGTTTTACTATAATATAATTATATAAGAGATTACTATATAGAAGGAAGACAGTATTTCAACAAGACTAAATATTGACATGTATACTTGTTGCACTTAAATTTCAATTCACATTATTTGGCAAGATCTATTTTGCTCAAATGAAGCCTTTATTCTTTTTTGACGAAAATTCAGATTTAAAAAATTGTATAAATTTTGAATTCTAATCTTGGTAAGATCCATTTTTGTTCCAATAAATGCATTTATTTATTCTAATTATTTTTTGTTTCTTGTTAAAGACAAAAAATTCAGGTTTAAAAAATTGAATTAAATTTCGATTCCTATTCTTTGACAAGATCAATTTTTGTTCAACCAAAGGTATTTATTTATTTCTAATTATTTTTGTTTATTGTCAAAAACAAAAAATTTGGGTTTAAAAAATTAAATTAAAATTCGATTCCTATTCTTTGGCAAGATTCATTTTTATTATTATTTTTTTTTTTCGGTATTAAGGTGACCTCTTTGGCCGGGGAACGTTTTATTAGATAGTTATGTTTTTTAATTACAGTAAGGGTA
>CAJVPY010005471.1:0-11438 GCA_910591965.1 Dentiscutata erythropus
TATTTATCTTTGTACAAACAAAACAACTAGAGGTTGTCAACCTCGCTAGTTTATACAACTTCTACAAAATATACAATAGAACTTTGAAATATGTCATATGCATAATCAATTAACTTTTGGAAATAAAGAACTAACTGCAAAAAAATTATAAATAGGTCATACATTCTGATCATGCGTGGCAAAAATTTGACTTTTTACATCATTATTTTTTTAATGACATTTATTTCTTCGCTCATAATACTTTTACTATACCTATCATTACATTTACATAGACGAATATATTGATTACGAGTAAGGTAAACTTATATAAATAAAATGCTTTTCTTCTTTTCACCTTTACCTGATAACTCAATAGATACCTTTCTTTTTTTTTTTTGAAAAATGCTTTTCTTTTCTTATTTTTAAATTAAACCGATAACTTAATAGATACCTTTCTTTTTTTTTTTAAAAAAATGCTTTTTTTTTTTGAAATGCTTTTTTTTTTGGAAAATGCTTTTTTTTTGGAAAATACTTTTTTTTGGAAACACTTTTTTTTTTTGGAAAACACTTTTCTTGTTCTCTTCTTTTCTTATACATAATAGCTTAATAGATACCTTATTTTTTTTAAAAAATGTTTTTCTTGTCTACTTCGCTTACATTAATCCTTTTTTTGTTTTTTTGAAAAATCAGTTTTAAAAAATGCGTAATAGAATTCAATACAAAATTAATATCGTTTCAGCTCGACGTTCATCTTCACCATCATTTATAGCATCTCAAAGAGGTACTCTATTCCGATCAACAACACCTTACGTACAAAATCCTTAGTCTACTTCTCGCCAGTCTGTTTCTCGCCAGTTTATTTCTCGACAGTCTACTTCTCACCAAAGCCATCATCGTCGTTCAGTAACTCCACTTCGACAAAACTATCATTGTTTTTTAGTAACTCCAACTCACCAAAACTATCGTCATCATTCGGTAACTCCAGATCGTCATTTAACTCTACCTCGTCGTTTACAAACAACTTCACGTCAAATTAATCAAGACAATAAAAGTCGCAGTTGTAGGTCAATTTCTCCAACTCATTGCTGGTCAAGAAGTCCCGATAAAGATAATTAATTATATGAAAAAAAATTTTTTTTAATAGAACTATTGACTTACCGATATGACTAACAAAAAATTTATATGTTAATAGAAATCTGTCATCTAACTCCTCCTCATGTTCACAAACAACTTTATGTCAAATTAATCAAGACAATGAAAGTCGCAGCCGTAGGTCAATTTCTCCAACTCATTGCCAATCAAGAAGTCCCGATAAAGGTAATTAATTATATGAAAAAAAAATTTTTTTTAATAGAACTATTGATTTACCGATATGATTAACAATAAATTTATATGTTAATAGAAATCTGTTGTTTAACTCCACCTCGTCATTCACAAACAACTTCATGTCAAATTAATCGAGACGATGAAAGTCACAGTCATAGGTCAATTTCTCCAATTTGTCGCCGGTCAAGAAGTCCCGATTCAAAAGATAAAGGTAATTAATTATATAAAAATTAGAAAAAATTTTTTTTTAATAGAACTATTGACTTACCAATATGACTAATAATAAATTTATATGTTAATAGAAATCTCTTTTCTAAAAAACACTGTTAAAGGCTTGATTAACGAAGTAAACAAACTAAAATCCGATAAAACAAAGACATATAATGCTGATGATTTATTAAATTATGTTGATATCGGTGATACTATAGGTGTAATGGGTTCAACTGGGTTTTCTTGCCCAATGAATAATATGGGTCTTGATGGCCTTGATGGCCTTGATGGCCTTGATGATAATGAAAATAATGACGCATCTTGTGATAATACTAACTTTGTCGTTACTACCTCTACAACCAATCCTAAAAAGGGTAAGGAAAAATGTGACGTTCTTGTAAATGATCTAAGGAAGCTGTCGGTCACTTCAGAACCTCCTTCTGAATATAAAAAAAAATTTCGCGAATATCTAGAACCGATGATGAAGGATCAATATAAGCTCTTTCATGTAAATAAGTATTATTATTATCGTTATTTATTAATTATCATTATTAATTATAGTTATTTGATTATCGTTATAATTATTGTTATCGTTACTAATTTATATTAATTATCGCTATAATTATCATTATTGTTACTAATTTATATTAATTATCACTATAATTATCATTATTGTTACTAATTTATATTAATTATCGATCGTTATTGTTACTAATTTATATTAATTATCGCTATAATTATCGTTATTATTACTAATTTAATTAATTATCATTATTAATTATTTTATTAATAGGATAAAGTAATTCAAATTTTGAGTTGTCTTGATAATTCTCTTCAACTCGACCCAACAAAAAAATGGATAGATATTGTTCATTACGTACAAAAAAATACTATGTTAGCGATTGGTAAGGCTTTGAAGGTCGTTTTCGATTTAAACTTACAGAACTTAAATATGTCCTCCAAAGCCTTTACCACCACTGACATAAAAATGGAAAATCGAGCAAGATTCAGAAAAGGCAAAGTCTGATAAAAAAAGAAAAGGAATAAACAGTCAATGATTAGATTTAAGTATAATTTTTTTTTTTTTTTTATAGAAATACTGAGATGCCGATATTTATTATAATTATATTTTATTATTTATAGAAAAAAAAAAGGAGAGTTCATGGTATGACTCATATAGTTAATACCAACGATAAAAACCTTAAAGCATTTCTTCTGTCGATAGATTTTGCCAATTTTAAAATCGACATTGAAGAAATACTTAATGATGGGGACTTTTATTTTGATGAATATTCAGAAACAGATGAAGAGCAAACATTGTCAGAAAAATGTCTAAAAATAAGACCAAAAGACAAGAAAGATAATTATATAATATGTGTTTACGGTAAGCCGTAGAGATCACGAAGAGTAAGTAAACATTTTGTAGTTTTTTTTTTTTTTTTTTTTTCTTCTTAATAGGTGCTTCGGGTATTATTTTTTCTTTTTTTATTTTATTTGATAATAGGTTAGAAAGATTCTGCGGTTGGGTGAAAGACTTCACATATTAAATGTTCGAAAAAGCGATAGTACAATGACAACAAATAGTTTGATAAATCAAAACCACCAATCAATGCTCCCGAGTGGGCTATTTTAACTTCTTACCATTTGGAAGAAGAAGAAGTAATTTTAAATAGTAGTAATAGTAATAATGAAGGTGTAAGTGGCAGAAATAATAGTAGAAGTAATAGTAGTAGTGGTAGTAACAGTAGTGGTGTTAGTAGTAGTAATGCTAGTGATGAAAATTACGATGAATTACGTGATGATTGAAATGATAATTCTGAGGTAACACAAGGAAACAACGAAACTTCCAAAGTCAATTCCAGTGAATAATCTTAGATAAGTAATGATATTTGTATTCTTTTATTGTTATTTCATTGTTATTTTATTTTTTTATTGATTTATTTTATTAAATTTTTTTTTATACATAAAGCATAACGATCTTAATAGTTCGAATGTTCTATTGAATAGTTAATGTTAACTTTTAAAATTTTAATCATAGCTTTTTTTGACATGCATATAGCTTTTAGTATTAGCAAATAAACAAAATGTATTATATAATACATGTATTATCACTGTAATAATTAATTCAATATACAATTTTAATAAAATGTAATATATACATATAAATAATAAATAATGAATAACTATAAACTATCAAATAGTTTTAAAATAATACATCAACTGGATTTAATTCAAATACAAATCGGGTTACCGATATGACTATGGAAAATATCTTAATATTTACAAAAAAGTCTCATATTTGGTCCTGGTTTATTTTAAATATTTAGAAAAACAATATAACTTCCGTATACAAATAAGAATACTGATATTATTTGGTAGGTAGCTTAATGTTAACCGAAAAGTCTCATATTTGCTCCCAGTTTACTTTTAATATTTAGAAAAACAATACATCAACCAGATTCAAATCAGGTTACCGATAGGATTATGAAAAGTATCTTAATATTTACCAAAAAGTCTCATATTTGGTCCCAGTTTGCTTTAAATATTTAGAAAAACAATATAACTTCTGGATACAAATTGGGATACTAATATTATCTGGTAGGTATATTAATGTTTACTGAAAAGTCTCATATTTGATCCCGGTTTACTTTAAATATTTAGAAAAACAATATATCAACCAGATTCAAATCAGGTTACCAATATAACTATGGAAAGTATCTTAATGTTTACCAAAAAGTCTCATATTTGGTCCCGGTTTACTTTAAATATTTAGAAAAACAATACAGTAGCCGAATACAAATCGGATTACCAATTGGACTATGAAAAGTATCTTAAAGATTGCCAAAATATCTCGTATTTGGTCCCAGTTTACTTTAAATATTTAGAAAAATAATACAGCTTTCAGATTTATTTAATATTCAAATCGGGAGACCGATTTGAATATGGATGTTTCCTGAAAAGTCTTATATTTGTGCCAAAGATCTGTTTACAATCAGAGACTAATCGGGTTTTATTTACCGGTAAGCATGTATATATATATAGTTTAAAAATAGAAGACATATCGGGAACCCGATTGTTGTCCAGTATAGCTTCGTTCGACCTGTGGGTAGGATTTAAATTAGAAATAATATTGAGTAGTGAGAGTATAGATATTTTAAAGAAGGAGTTATTGTATTTTTGGAAAATATAGGTGAGAATAGGATCATAGTAGATCTTCTATAATAGAGGATAGTATGTTTCTCCTTGTTCTATACTAGAT
Source organism: Dentiscutata erythropus (assembly GCA_910591965.1). Lineage (NCBI taxonomy): Eukaryota > Fungi > Glomeromycota > Glomeromycetes > Diversisporales > Gigasporaceae > Dentiscutata > Dentiscutata erythropus. Next base: position 4,775 of record CAJVPY010005471.1, read on the forward strand.
TTAATATGAATTAGTAATGTGAGACTATATGCAGTAATTACTTTGACTAAATAAGAGGTGTGTAGTTTAGTAATTAGATTTATGCTATTAGTCGGGATGCCTAACTTGCGATAGGCATCTTGTAGGCGATTAATATTGATCTTGTCAAATGCTTTAGACATGTTCTAAAACAGATCCATACTTCTTTGTTATGTGAGATGTAGTGTTTAATTGTATTGTGAAGAATTTGAATTGGGGTATGTGTTGAGTGGCTTTTTAATACTGCAAAGTTGAGATCTGAGAGCAGGTTATTTGAGAAGATTATTTTATCAAGTCAGCTAGTAAAGATCTTAGTAAAGATTTTTTAAAGGGTTCAATAATAAAGATAGGGTGAACTTGATTTAGTGTAAAATTCCAAGTAGATTTCTTAGAAATTAAGAAAATATTAGAGGATTTTCATTCTAATAGTGTTTTTTTAAATTGAAAGCATTTATTAATAAATGCTTTGAAAATATCTTGTGATGAGGTGCTAGCATGTTTAATATGTTCATAGCAAATTTCAGAGAGACTAGCTGCTTTTTGATTAGAAAAATTAGAAATTGTTTCAGTCCATTTTTGGTCTGAGATAGTTTTGAATAAATCATAGTAATGTACAGTATTTCAAGTTCAGGATATGGTTGATATAGTTGTTGGAATTTCAAGGATATTGGATATAGGGTTTTTCAGAAAAGTAATTAGTAAAGTAATGATGAATTTTGTTTAGGATTTTGTTGCGTTTTGTAAGTAGGTTGTTATTAGTAAAGAAACAATTGATATAATATTATTGAATTTTTCGAGAATTTTTTTATAGAATAATTTGAGTGCTTTAATAAAGGATTTGTTTCGATTTGCGATTTTTTGTTTAATTTCCTTGTAGAGATTTTGTTAATATTGATAGTTGAGAGCAGTTTTGGTAAGTTAAAATTCATTTTTAAGTTAAAGAAGGATTGGAGTTTTGATTTGTAGAGAGTTTTCAGAGTATTGTATTTGATACTAGTTAAGAAGATTATCAAAGTTAGTTGAATGAAAATGGTTTTTGAGATATTGAATTTGTTTGTATTTATAAAATAATAGTGATTGGTTGAAAAGTTGGAAGTCTTGAATTTTTTTAATTGTTTTGATTTTTTTTAAAGGAATGTATTTGCTAGCTGCTTTAATTAAAGCTTTAGAGATTTGGTTCCATATGAGGTTATGATGATTTTGATGAGTAATTAAAGAGATTTTAGAGAGAATGTGTTTAAAGTTTTGTGTAGTTTGATTAGCATAGTTTTGAATTGTTTTATTAGAGCAGTCTTTCCAAAAGAAGGATTTTCTTTTTTATTGTTTATATAGTTTGGGTTTGCTTATGATAATTGATATTTCAAAAGTAATCAAGAAATGATCTGAATCTAAGATAGAGTTAGAAAGGATATCTGTATATTCAATATTAGTAATTGACAAATTAGTCCAGATTTGGTCTATTCTGCTATTAATATTTGCTCATTGGAAAGTAAAGTTTTGATTTTTGGAAAAGAAAAAGCAATATATATCTTTGTATTAATGACTTTGAAGAAATTTAATGAATTGTGATTCAGGTATTAAAGATTTTTTTAGAGGAAGTCGATCAGATCTTGGGTTTGGAATAGCATTAAAGTCACCTATTATTATTAGTTTGTAGTTAGGATTTTGGAAAAGTGTAATAATTTGTTCTTGTATATCTTTGCGGAGTTGTTTCTTCTTTTGAATTGGTATATAGATTTGTAAGAGTTAAATTGCTAGATTTTAAAATAGAGATCTAAACCTATAATGTAGCTATTATGCTTGGTGTAGTAATGAGTAAGTATATATGAGCTTTATTATTGTTATTGTCATTTCTATCTTGTTTGATAGAGATTTTAATAAAGTGTTCTGAGAATAAGTATGGGTAAATAGTTTGAATATATAAAAGAAATGATACTAGTGTTTGTGGGAAAGGGAAGAGCCATAGTTTATGATAAAGAATGAATTTGTTAAAGCTAGAAGGAAGAGAGGTAGGAGGTTTGCTTAAGATTGTATATATAGTTAGAGAAATATTGTCATTATCAGAATTTTCAGAGAGTGAATTAGAATAGGTTGTTGATATTGGATGTGGAGTATTTAAAAACATAGATGAAAACAAGAGTTGTAAAGTAGGTAGTGTGAGGAAATTATTATGAGTTTGGATCTTAGAAGGGTTGAAAGAATTGAAATCTGAGATATTTAGTGTTCTTTTTATAGAGGCGCTCGCTATATACTTGGTTCTCACAGTTGTGCAGGGTACTATAGCCTGTCCTGTACGTTGAGTCTGGTTATCATTAACTTGGTTCTTCATATAAATAGGCTTTCTTGCCTGACTACTTACATCATTCTCTTCTAAAAATGGCCTACAAAATATGGAGAACATTATTATTTTAAAAGCGGCTGCTGTATTAATATTATCTATAAAAGGAATTAATGAAAAAGTGAACTGAAAGTAGAGTTATTTGGGTTTGAAGATAGGAAAAAAGTATCATCAAGCTGAGTAAGAATGTTGATTTTATAGTACTTGATAATGAATTTTTCTGTTTCTAGATAATATTTGTATTCATAGTCTTGTTGAATTTGTGAGATTGAGAATTTGGGTTGTTGAAGAATATTATAATAAAGAATTATTCAAGCGAGAGTATAAAAGTCAGTAGTTGGAGTGATTATTTTTTCTAGAGCTTCGTCAAGTTTGAAATTAAAAATATCGTCATTTTCTACTGCAGTGTTGAGGTAGGCTTTAAGGTAGAAATATAGATAATAGGCTGTTCATTTAGTAGTTGTATCTGTTTCATTGATTTTTGCAAATTTTTGATCTGCTTTAAGGGCCAAATTATTTAATATATAAAGTGGAATTTATTTTTGAAATATTGCAGTATGTTGTTGATCAGGTAGGAATATAGAAAAGTCAGGATCGAAAGAAGTTGTTTTAGGAGTATCATCTTTAGGTGATGCAGGAAAAGATTTAAATCTATAACTATATAGGGGGCGTCAGAGAAACCAAGCAAATTGAAAATTTTTCAAAAATGATTTTTTTTATTTAGCTAATATAAAAATTTTTGACTTAGTAATGGGCTTCGTATTAATTAATAAAAATTTGAAATATTTGAGTTTAAATAATTTGGCCAGAAATAGATCATTCAATCTTAGTTATATCAGAAATGATCATCTGATCTTAGTTAGATCGACAATAGAAATCACTACCTAGAGTCTGCTAACCGATTTACATTACACAATTGATAATCACCTTAATCGGATTATGCCGTGAACAAGGTCGACTAGGTCAGGCTGTCAATCATTGTTTATATGAGTTTGTGTAACACAATACAAAAATCACATTATCTCAAAAACTCAAATTTGTCAATTTGCTTGGTTTCTACTAACACCCCCATATAATAAAAAAATTTGTGTATAATGATAACATTTAGATTACACATATAAATTAATTCAATTAAAATGTTTATCTATAACTATATAATAAAAAAATTTGTATGTAATGATAATGTTTAGATTATATATATAAATTAATTCGATTAAAATGTATAACCATACATTATAAGAATCTTATTGGCTTACTTTTTGACATGAAAAATACACACCTAATACAATATAACGTGTTACTGTATTGATTTGAAAAGTATTATACAACAGTACAAAATACAAATACTGGTAAACATTTTTTTCTTATATTACTCCCAATGTAAATAAATTTAACTATATACTATGCTTCCAAAATAATAAGTATGTTCTGTACCTTCTATAACTCTAATTTCGACTAACTCACCCTTAACCACCTGCTAATCACTAGAATATTTAGTAGGTTTTTTATTGGAATTTTCGTTACTAGCTTAGAAATCATTCCAATATAGCCTACTCAAGCTTAGCAATAATATGTTGCAAGAATATTGAGTAAGTTATGTAACAAATTATTAGCGTACCTCAATACAAACTAGCCCAACCTTAGCCATTTAGTACTTGTATAGAATTTTCTATATTAATAAACTGATGCAAACTAACACATCTTTACCCATGTCCTATGCACTATTGGAATGATGAATAGGTTTGGTAATATAATTTCTAATTGTGATTTAGTTAAAAATAATTAAATCCTAATGCAAACTAACTTATTCTTATCCATTTATTCTGTATTACAGGAATAGCGAATAAATTCTGTAGCTGATTTTTTTTTGCCAATACTAATACAATCTAACTTATACTGAGTATTTTTTTTATAATAAAATCCAGAATAATTCTAATATAAACTAACTTATTCTTAACTATATACTATGTATTATCAGAATAATGAAGCAAGTTCTATAAGAATTTTTCATAGTAATTTACGGTAACAGAATTATTTATGCTATTACCAGAATAGCAAATAAGTTTTGTAGCTAAGCTTTTTGATCGTAGCTCAATAGAAATAGCAACAATCTAAACCATCTCAACCTTTCTTATTACTAGAATAGCAAGTAAGTTTTGCATCAAAATTTTTTACAGTGTCTTATGATAACCTTAATGCAAACTAACTCATTTTTATTTATGTAATGCTAAAACCAAATAGTAAGTTTTTTGCTAGACCTACTGATAAAATTCATAACAATTCGAAGCCAACTAGCTTAACTACATACTTTGCCTACTAGAACAATTAGTAAGTTCAGTATCTGAAATTTTTGAATATTTACTATCATACTACTTTTATTTGTTTTCGATTGTTTTATGTAAAATAAATTATCCAATCTAAGTATTTAAAGAAAGTCATTTGAAATTATATCTTATTAATTTAACTTACTATATATTATGAAATAATCAGCATCAACGTTAACTAAAAATTTATATTTTGTAAATAGCTATCCAGCAAAAATATCACAGTGATATGGCTTTTGGGATTATGGCACATTTTCTCAACATTATAATGTCAACATGATATTTCATCTACAGTATATTTTTTTAATAAGGCCTATGTTTGACATTATATTTTTTCAACAATCCTTTTCTTAGACAAAACATTTCCCGACATATAATTCTAACCAACACTAATTTAAATTAGACTACTTTTGAAGAAATGATTATTGGAGAAATATCTATAATGTCGATTATATGTTTTATTGAAAAAATATGCTATAGATGAAATAGCATGTCGGCATTGCGATGACAAAGGCAGATAAAATAACTTTTAGGGAATTGAGTGATAATTGGCTTATTGCTATATAAATAGAAGTACTACAAGTCATATAACTGCTATATGAATACTGTATGCAGTTGATTATAAAAATGTTGGTGAATTATAAAGGTAATTCATATTAACAACCCAGTGTTGGCATTGGATATATATCCAATGCCAACACTTTTACAACCACTTATTTACTACTATCTAATATCTACTAGATACCATTTTATTCGGTCATGATATTAAAAAAAAATTTATATTTTTCATAGAGTGCAATATTACTGGTTACATGGATTGGCAATAAAAGTTTTTTTATTTTTATTTTTTGTTTTGTTTATTCATGTTTAATGAAATGCTTTATTTTTAGTTTTTGTCACAGAAGGTTTTGATTTTCGCAACTGGAAACTTTAGAGATTTTGTTGTTTTACAATATTATTTTTGTCTTAGATTCTGCCTTACTCATTCTTTGTCAAGTGTTGCCTTCCACAAGAGTTTCATTACCTTCAATTTGCAGTAAAACATTTGGAGATCTATGATACTATTAAATAGATAGCTTAATATGTCAATCAAGAATCATTTAAAGTGTATAAGAATTATGAAAGATAAGTAGCAGATGATTAATTAATTATATAATTTAAGTAAAGTTAAATATCATATGATTAATTATGATATAATTAATCTAGAGTTGAATGTTAAGTATATAAGGAATCCTTTTCGCTTACAAAAGGATGTAACTAAGTTATGGATGGTTACGACCCTTATGTGCATAGTTGGGGCATATAAGGAAGTACCTACGATATGCTAACTTCATGGTCTAGGCAAAGTGAACAAATTCGAAAGAGAAAAGCTCAAAAGACATATGTAAGCCACAACACTATACTTATTGACAACTGTGGCGAAATAGGTGAGACATTCATATAATTGGCAGTTTAAATCAATTTAATTTTACATTATTTATACAGTTTAAAATACTTTTTAAAAAAAAAGAAAACTACTACGAATAAACAAAAAAGAAGGATATAGAAAGCTTTATTAGGGTTGTAGAACTCCACTATCAAAAATAATCAAAATTCCTTTTTGTTTTAGAGAAGTTAGCATAATAATAACTTTTTAAAATTAGGTTATCACCATGCTAACTTCTCTAAAAAAAAAAGAAATTTGATTATTTTTTATAGTAGAGTCCTACAACCTTAATAAAACTTTCTATATTCTTCTTTTTTGTTTATTTGTAGTAGTTTTCTTTTTTTAAAAAAATACTTTAAACTATATAATGTAAAATTAAATTGATTTAAACTGCCAATCATACAAATGTCTGCCAATGATATTTGTAGTGATTTGCTGTAAAAAAATTTGATTGCTTGCTGACAATTATGTGACATAGGCAATTTTTTTTTTTTTATAATTCGGCAGTTATGCCTTAGCTTTATTAGGCTTTGTACAATTCTTCTAGAATATGTAAAA
>CAJVPY010005472.1:0-11437 GCA_910591965.1 Dentiscutata erythropus
TTATGTCAGAAATGTCAACTGGACAAAGACCTTTCGATGGTTATCAATTTGATGATGAACTTGCAGTAAAGATTTGCGTCGGATTGCGTCCTGAATTTGCTCCTGGGACTCCGAATTGCTATATTGAATTAGCTAAACAATGTATGGATTCTGATCCACAAAAACGACCGGATGCTGAAGATGTTCGTAAAAAACTTAACAAATGGAATAAAATTATGAAGGATTCAGATGATGCAAGTGAAATTAAAAAGCAATTCCTAGACGCTGATAAAACAATTAAATCATTGCCAATTATCACACCAAAACATCCAGATTTTATGTACACTAGCAAAATAATAAGTACTCAAAGAATATCAAGTGCAATCAAAGGTATTTATTTCAGAAACATGCTATATATTTGTTTATTTAAAACTAATTATGCTTTAATAACAGCTTTACAAAGTAAACCTGTCGATTCTATTGAAATTCCTTTAGTAAGTATCATATTAAGCTTACAATATTTATAATTAGATAATTAGATAAATTTATTACTTATTTTATATTGGTATTTAGATTTGAGTTAATTGCTTTAAAGGTACAAATTTATTACTCATTATTATTTTATAATTGATTTAATTTTAATACTTCTCTAAATGTTTACAAAAGCCGTTTAGCAAAAATCAATCTATTGCTGAAGCATCCTTTTTTTGTTATGTGTTTAATTTTGAATATTTTTTTTAAACGCGGATAAGCTTTATAATATGATGTAGTTTATATAAATGGATATAATGCAAGAACCAGATATTTTGTATATGATATAATTCAGCAACAAATAATTTATAAAAAATTTTTTAACGGATTTGTTGCTTATTGTTAAAGCTACATTTGTTAAAGCTACAATTTTGTTAAAAGCCAATTTGTTTCGTTTACATTTTACGTGATTTTATCAATAAAGTTTCAAAATAATCTATTTCAAAATTACAAAAATGGTGCAATGATTTTTGTTATCCAAATCTATAATACTGTTAAATATAGAGTGGAATTGGTGAATAAATTATTCAAGCATCGAATAAACTTCATTCATTGAATTTTAAATTCGGTCAAAGTTAAAATTTAACTGTTTTGATAGACAATTTTTTTGATTTGTTAAATTTCATAAATTTAAATTTACCCCGATACGTACAACATACCCGTAGCCAAATAAGAAATCCATGGGTATTTTGTAAGTAAGGTTTGTAGTGGGTATTTTGTATTAGACTCTGAGTCTTTAAAATCAGTAAACTATAACAATAAATTTTCAAATTAAAAACATGTTAATATAAAATAAAGATACAGTATATTCTGTTATCAGTTACTGTAATTTTCTCGTAAAGTTCTCTTTTAATAGTGAAGAGGGCAAACATGATTGTATTAATATTTCGATTTTTCATGACTGACTAATAAAATTAAAACCAGTTTTATCTATTGAATATGTTTTTTCATTAAATTTAAAATCAAGACGATGGTGAAGTTACAAATATTTTACTCTTTCCAGGTTTTATATATTGTGATGTGGTAGTTACAAAATGGCAATGCCCGATTTTAAGTGAAACGGCACGATAATTCCTGCAACAAGCATACCAAGTGAACGCTTATTTTTCAGACGAGTGCGAACATTATTAATTCCGAAGTAATTAGGTAGAGTGAGTGATACAGTACAGTATTTCTAATCATAATATGAAGAAATTAATTTTATTACAGTATTCCTAATATTTAGGATTAATAACTCTATATAATTGTATATATTAAATAAAATACTGTTGAACTCATATGAACAAATTTTGTATCAGTATTTAGAGTTTATTAGATTTGAAAACATTGTAAACTACAGTCTTAAATCAACAAGTTATAAATATAGCGGCCAAATATTTTTTTACACGAGTAGACAATAATAAGAAAAAGGTTCGGAAGCTGGCTAGAAAAAATTCAACACAAGTTGAAATAAGAGGTAAAGATACTTGCCGATGATGCTTTAATAATTATAATGAAATTTAGTAAAGCTTTTACTGTATAATGTTTATTTAAAATGATGGTAATTCTTCAACACAGTCATACTTATGAAATTGTTTGAGAGCTTGACCCACAGAAAACCTGTTAACACCAAGGTGTTTAACAATTACTCTGACTTACAAGCTTTCCAAGTTCTTTACAACTATTTTCCAACGAATATGTTCTGAAAGTATCATATTTGACGAATTAAAAATCTGACATTGATTTGTAATGATACATATGTATTATGCGTTGTATAACATCAAGATAAATGGCTTATCGAATTCGGCCGAATAGACTTCAGCAAATTTTTTAGGGTGTCCTAGAATTTATGAAAACAGCTATAAAGAACAAGAAATACTAATACAGGATACTATTCTCATATAATTGACACACTTTTGGAAGTTTCCACTCGCTAAATGGCTTTGATGGGTTCTCAATGAATATCGTAAATTTTAGATGATTTTAGAATGCTAGCAATCTCAACATTTCCTGGAACACAACATAATTTCCGAGAAAATATTGTCCCCAAATGCTCATACAATTAAATATTACTGATGGATTTTCCAGAGTAGATGATTTGTACATTTAGTAAATGAATTTTTTAAATTTCTCGATAGTTGTAGATTCAACATTAGGGTGCTACGTCTTGCAAATTAGTAGTACTCGGCTGTTGTCAAAACAAATAGGGAGGAAGAATTAACGTACTAACCCTAACCCTAACCCTAAAGTTAACGAATTTTAAAAATTTTGTCTACGTCACAACCTGGTACACATTATCCGAATGCGTAAAAATTATCCGTCTTGGAGAAACAAGTCAGAAAATCTATATATGGTAGTGGTATAAATACGGAACATTAATAAATGAAAATATTGTGAAGAAAGTGGTACTTAACTTTCTCGGTGCATATTAATAAAAATTTGCAGTATCTTGTGCTAGCCCATATGGTAATTCAAAGAGACCTGATTTTTGGTTAGTATTTCTAGCATTAAAGAAAGAAAAGAACTTCCACTGACTTCCTGGTCATGAAGAATTGTAAAAAATTTTCTTTCAACTTTAAAGTGCATGCAAAAAATCGATTATAACTTTTATATCCTATTCCTTCACTACATCGATTGATGGAAGAAGAGTATTTGCAGAAGAATACATTGATTATTTCTGTATTTACATATCTTGTATGTGTTAGGATGAAGAATTTTTTAATGGAAATAGTCGTATATTCGCCATTTTTAGTATTTGATATTAATGTTAACACTAAACAAAATTTAAATATTAAGAATCTTTGTTTAAATAAATTGTGAAAATTTATATCGATGTAGCTTTCAATAACTAATTCTTAGCTAAATTTAGCCAAACAATAAAAATTTAATATGCTTGAATCATAATACTGTTTAATGCAAATAACTTTCGCTGACTTAATATTTCTAAAAGTTTTTTTTTTTAATGTATATAGTAATATTAAGCATTTCGATTTAATCGATAGTTCGTAACGCGCTGGCGATACAAACATACGTATGTACGTAAGCACGTGCGAACTAGAGGTGTCGATAAAACTGGTGAAACTAAATATATAACCAATGAGAAACTCGAATGGTGAAATTCAAAATTAGTTTCACTACGTACGGGTTCACGCAATCTAAAAACCTCAAGATTTCCAAATGTGGAAACGATGTACCTACTATAATGTGATATTTGAATATGATACAAGATATAATATCAATGCGCATAAGTGCTTTTTTTGATGCATTCATTTGCGTTGTTAATTGAACATTAACTGCATTTAAATCTTTATTTATTAATTTCATTCTTTTTAAAATTCAGCAGGCGAGTATTATAGTTGTTAGACGAAACTTCGAGGCTTTGCGCTGACGAAACGCGAAACCTAGTTTCATCATTCGTCAATTAAAATCTTAAATGACGAAATTGTAAAGGGTGAAAAAACTAATAAAAGACGAATATACTGAAAATCTGGATACGTACGTATATGCATCAAGAAATGCATTTACATAATTTATAAATTTGGGAATGTATAATCACATTTAATCTTCACACCCTGCTTCACGCCATGATCTTCATAGTATTATTTCTAAATAAAGTAAAACTGAAGTTTATAGATTGCGTGAAATGCACTGTAATTTAGACCATATTTAATAATCACTCGCTCACACGTTAGCGAAGTCCTTAATTTTTTGTATTCTTATCGGAATAATCTCTAGATTCTTGTCATACCATACCTCGAGTAGGAAAATTCCATTATCTTGACATATGCATCTTTTTAACCGATCACGATTAACAGTGTCTTCAAGTTTTTTAACATCCTTATACCAACTATATACGTAGTATTATGAAACCGGTGCTGACTTTCTTAAACTTCTAATGCAATTTGATATCTTTGAAAGAAGGCTCAAATTCTAATCCATTCAAAAAAGGAGGTCGATACTCAATTATCGGTTCCTCGTTACGACATGCCTTAGCTATTTGGATGGAATTTTCAGTTTTTTTTTTTAAATTTCAATTCTTTTTTAAGTACCTTTAAATATGTTCCAGTTTTTTTGATTCTGGTTAGGTGTTCCTTATCTGAAACTTCAAGTTTAGAAATTCTTTTATTCAACAAATCAATTGTAGTTTGTATGTTTGCCATTGTTTTATTCAAGAAACGTTTGTATTCAAAAGCTTGAGTGAATAAAAATATTCATATTGATATCAAAAATTAAAATAAATTCTGCAATTATTTAATTCACTGATACAATGAAATAATTCACAAAATACACATGTAAGAGTAGACATAATTAAAAATAATTATGTATGCAAAATCGGCCACCAGACCACCTTTATTGATTTATATATACAAACTTATCCAATAAAGAGTTCAGATTCTTGTAATCTCTGTATCTTCCTATCGGTCAATTGGGTCATAGATCCCAGGCTTTGCCTATTTGGTATCAGTCATTATCAACCCAATTCACTTCATTTTTATTCCGTTCATTGTTGGTGATAAAATATATAGATAACTATGTTAATATGGACATAAGTATATGCGAATGGCAGGGTTATTGGCAAATCGCCAATTCTGATTATAGTATATTCACGAAATACACATGCAAAATCTTTTATAATTTAAAATTCAAAACAGCATTCTAACTCTAAAATTTAGTAAAAATTTATTTTTTAAAAAATTTATTATAAACTAAAAAGTAGATACTAATATTTTCTAATGTTAATACAATATGGGATCTTTGCTAGGAAAATCATCCTTCGGGATTTTCCGATCGGGATAATTCGGAAAAGCTTAGACCAGAATGCAATTCTTATTCATATGTGAATCACCTCTTGCTTTATTTATTCGATAGTTTATTAAATAAGCTGTCGAATCAGTAAAGTAAAAGATGTTTCACATATGAATAAGAACCGGCATTCTGGTCTAAGCTTTTCCGAATTGGCCCGATCGGAAAATCCCGAAGGATGTTTTTCCTAGCAAAGATCCCATATATTGGATGTTCTATAGAATAGGTGGGCAATATAAAAAATAAACTCCGCTAATGATTAGTAATCATTAATAGATATTTAGCTGAGTTTGCGGAGTCTGCGGAGTCTATAGAAGATTCAATAATTTTGATATTATTTAGATTAATTTTATTATGAAAATGTAAAATTTTTGGGCCTATTTTGTAGTCATTTTTTTATACTGTAGTTCGGTTAGAAATTTGAGTTAGTGTTTATAATAAAAGAGTAGCCAGCCTGATCCTGGAAACTTCTTCAGAGGTATATTAGAACTTCACTGCCAGACATCATTAAAAAAGGAATAAAAACGGTTTAACAATTCGCTAAATGATAATTATGTGTGATGTTACTTTTTTTTGTGATCCTTAAATATCGGTATACAAACAATCATTATCATTAGCATAATGATTGCATACTTAAAACTAAAGCTTTTGTAAAATGGTAAAGGTATTAGTACTCGGCGCTTCAGGATACATTGGAAATGCTGTAGCGCAAGCATTTGCAAGATCAGGTCATGAAGCCTTTGGTTTAGTTCGTAAGCGTGAAAAAGTCAATATGTTGGCTAGGAATGAAAGTATGCTTTGTCTTTTTTTTCATTTTTAACTATAAAACTCTTTCCTAATGGACTTTTTTTTTTTATTCTGTAAGTATTTCCAATTTTAGGTGATGTTAATGATTTATCTAGTTGGATGCCTACAGCAGAGCTATGTGATGTCATAGTCGATGCAACATCAGAATATAATGAACCTGTAAAACTTGTTAATACCATTTTAAATTCTTGTAATGAAATTTCTAAAAAACGAGTTGAAGCTGGTGGTAGTAAATTGCTACTTATTTACGCTTCAGGACTTTGGGTGTGCATTATTTTACTGAATATTGATGATAAAATTTGTTAAGCAATAAAAGTACCTTTTATCAATTTTTCTAATTTGATACATTACAGGTCTATGGTGGTGACTCGTTCTCAATAAAATCAGAACAAACACCTCTTCAGACAGACTTAAAACTCGACCTTTGGCGCCCTGAATGCGAACGACAAATTTTAAACTCACCTCATATTAATGGTATAATAATTCGCTCTGGTGCGGTATATGGTAAAAGCGGTTCTTTGACTGGTATTTGGTTTAAAGCCGCAGTTGAAGGAAGATTAGAAGGGATTGGAAATAGAGATATCAGATGGGCTTTTGTTCACGTTGATGATTTAGGTGGGTTCAAAATACTAAAAATGATAGTGTACTAAAGTTTCAAAAAAATAACCTAATTTTGCATTTGATGTAGCTGAATCATATGTGCAAGCGGCCGAACGTGTGGAAATTGTTAAAGGGCAAATTTTTAATATTGTAAACAATTCAACAGAATCAATGGGTGATGTCTTGACTGCGATTGCACGAGTTACTAAATTTAAAGGTTAGTCATCTTTTATTATGTAATTGTCGTATATGAAGGAGATAATAATGAAAATATTTCAAATAATAGGAGAAATAAAATACCGTGAACCTACAACAGATTTTGAGATAGCAATGACTCATACAGACCTTTTTACAAATCGTAAACCACAGACATTACTTGGATGGCATCAAAAAAAATTAGGATTTGTTGATGGAATTGAAATTTGGTGGAATAGTTTTAAAGGTTGGAATGATTTATGAAATAGGTAAATGAATGAAATGAACAATTTATGCATTAGCATAGTAAAGAATTATAATTTTTAATATATATATATAATTGATAAATCATATTGGACTTTTGTATGATATGATTGGCTGATAATTTCAATTTAATTCTACATTATTTATACAGTTTGAAGTACTTTTTCAAAAAAATAAAATTAAAGACAATAAAGAATAAAGTATTGAAAGTTGTTATAAGTTCCCACTACCAAAAATAATCAAAATACTTTTCTTATTTACAGAAGCAAGCAATTTTCGAGGAGAATCATGCAAAATAAATATAGCATCATAGTTAAAGTTAGATTTTAATATCGATATTAAATTTTATAGTTAAAATTAACAAAAGTGGAATAATCATATAGAATTTTATTAGCATTAAAACCACCGCTACTAATTCTCTAATCCTTTAAGTGAACTTTTTTTAAAGCGAAAGATCATCTTATACTGTTAATTATTACGCAATGTATGACAATCTTCACCTATCTTTACATATCATATTTGAGGTTTTTGCTTTGAAAATGGTCTTAAGGGACATGATAATTATTATGTCCCCATGATAAGAAGACAGACAAAGACCTCATTTTCCTTAATTACTGACTATAATTTATTTAAATTCGGAACAGCTAGGGAAGTTAACGGTCTAGTCTATTTTGTCCAGTTTTTGGTCTGGGGTTTATTACAGTATTATAATTAAGAGTTAGAATGGTCCAGACCGGTCTGGTCTTGAGACTAAGTGCAGATCAATTTTTTCCAGGTTCAGACTAACTGTGGTCTAAGACCAGACCACATAACATCCTTAGGAACTAAAAGTTAAAAGTCTCATAGCCTGATTCGTTGCTTATGTGGTATTTACAAACTTAAATTGCCTATTTAAATATGTATATTAACAATCTTTATTATATCATGGAATAAATTGATAATTATACGATTATATGCAAGAAATTTATTAAGAACCAGGAGCTAGTATGAAATTAGAGCACAAGATTTTTATACTGCAAAACAAAAAAATTTACAATTCGAGGTGAAAGCAGAATAAAATTACCTAACTTTTACTAACAAATTTTGAGTGATACTACGGCTGAAAATGAAACGGTATTTGGATTTTAGTTATCAAAATTAAGTAGAAATTCAAATTCCCAAACTATTTAGTTATAATTCAAAAAAAAAAGAGTCGCAACACTACTATAGAATTCATGATATAAAAAATATAATTGACTACCTACCTTCCACTACCATCATAATAATACCCTTATCAGAAATTTTTTTTACACATGCTCACATTAAACCTTGTAACCGTTCACTGACTAGCTCGATTACCGAATCCGTCAAATTTTCAACATCTGACATCGACCTTTCTAGCAACTTCTCTAATTTCTTACAGGAACAAGAATTTGGTCACTTAGATCCTCTCCAAAAAAAGAAAGAATTAAGACGACGTTGAGGAGAGCGTATTGAACCGTTTGAGTACTACGTGATAAGGTGATCGGCAGCTTAATAAGGCTTGCATTATTAGTGAAAGCCATAACAATTCAACTCCATACTGACGATTTGCATATTAAAATGCAAGGCAATAGAAGTTATATATTTAAAAATCCGTAGGATCAATTTCGAAATAAACATAAATAAAGCTTATAGCTACAAGCTAATAATTACAGAGTCATTTGTTAAAATATTTGTCAAATGCATGTACGGGGGTGAGTCAGTAGAAATGCACCGTATTTTTTTTAATGAATCTTCAAACAAAAATAACTTAGCAAAGGCTTAACCAAATTTAGTAAAAATTTTTTTGTTTACTTAAAGTTTTAAAAAAATTTACTTAGAAAAAATATGGTGTGCTTCTACTGACTCACCCCCATATTAAGGTTGAGGGTATAATAGTGGCTTTTGCGTCGAAGTTGAAGACGAGAGCGGCCAATGCAATCAAAGATTAAAAATAAAAATAGCTTTGACGGTAGGCATCCAGGATCTGGTGTAATGATATGAAGCCATCAAACTGGTGACGATTAATTTATACAACAGTACAAACTTAATTAATAAATTGATGTTTTTAATGTTTAAGATAAGAAAAATTGATGTTTTTATGGTTCTTGAAAATATATATTTGTTTTTTTTAGAGATAAAGTGTTATATTAGTTGGGCCCAAAAAAAGACATGCATTTAGAGAGGTTTTTTATAGATATGCATTTAGAAAGGTTGTATTTAGAGAGGTCTAACTGTACTGTATAAATATTTAAAATAATTTTTTTATTTAAAAATATTTTATTCTTGTAAAATTTTTAAAGAAATACATACTGTATTTATAAAG
Source organism: Dentiscutata erythropus (assembly GCA_910591965.1). Lineage (NCBI taxonomy): Eukaryota > Fungi > Glomeromycota > Glomeromycetes > Diversisporales > Gigasporaceae > Dentiscutata > Dentiscutata erythropus. The sequence goes on from CAJVPY010005472.1 coordinate 9,485, forward strand.
CTTACAGTATATTTTTAATTTTATTATTAAAAACAATCAATTATTTTTTTTGAATCAATTTGGCAATTATGCTAATACTTTATTAGACTTACATCACTTTTCTATCTATTTTCTATCTATTTTATAAAAGCATGATTTAGAGCTATATGGACCTTGCCATACTGTCTGGCCTCTAAGTGACAAGTATTAACTAATCTGGCTCTTTGTAACTGAAGTCCAAATTACTTATATTCGATCTGCTATAGTAAACTTTTCCTCTATACTATTTTTTCTGCAACTAAAAAATCTAATATTTTACCAGAAAGCATTTACACCCTGCTTATTATGATTGTCTTCTCTTTTCTTAGTTCTAAACCTTCTTTTTCTAACTTCCTAAATAGAAAAAATTTCTAATTACTATATGAAAAAATTTTAAAATTAAAAAAAAAAGTAGAGGTGTAGCGTCTTAGTGAAGTGGTCTAGTTGTCACCCTTTCCAAATGGTAATAGTATAGGTCTTAAGTTCAAATCCCAGGGATGATGCTTTCGAAAAAATGAAATATGTCAGCTAATGATCTTTATTAAAGTTGGCCTATGGATGATCTAGGTGTTTCGGGCATCAGTTATGTGATTCCGGGTAGCTGTAATCTGTGAGTAACCACGGGACTGGAGATCGAAGCCTGTTTGGAAAGTCCTGAGTTTGGAGGTAGTAATAATCTTTGACAGTACTACATGAAGGTTGAATTTGAACCGAGGTCTGAAATTGAAGAACCAAGCGATCAAGTCCTTAAATGGGGAGACATACCAGTCAAACTGCCAGTTTAGACATACCGGAGGAAAAGGCTATATGCTCTGAAAGTATGGACCAAGGAAAAGAGCAACTTTTAGGTATCTAAAGCCTAGGCAGACCAACCCATTCGGGTTGCTAGCTAGAAGTAAGGGAGAAACCAATAAAGAATCTAGATAAGAAGACAACTGGAATGTGGGTACCGGGTTGTTGTGAACCTTACAAGAGCAGAAGTATATAATGAAGGACTAATTAGGAAGGTTGTGCTTGAGATACGGATTGTGGCATGACAGCACCCCAAAAGGTGGCTTGAGATATGAATACAATAATAGCAAACAATAGGTACTAATTGGGAAGTAATTATCGAATGAGCATGCACTATCATGTATGGGACACAGTGTTGGAAATCTATGTTTACAGTGTTCACAGTGAATATAAATTTTTTAAAAAAATTATAATTTTTATATTTTATGTTGAATATAAGAAATCAAAACTTTTATATTTTATGTTCACATAGTGTGATATAAATTTTAATTTTTATAATTTTTTATCTATAATTTATTAATATAAATCTTGTATTTATACTAATACAAGTGTAATAGAATACTGTTAGCTCTTATTAGATATATGATTAAATATGGCATAACTATATCTATATTGATATAAGATGTTATAAAACAAAAAAAAATTTTATAATACCTTAAAATTTGTAAATTTGCATATTCTATAACAGTAAATATAATGAAAAGCTTAATAATTTCTATCGGCTAATAAATGATTGTTATGAATAGTTAGCATTCTATTACTCAGTCTAATATTTCTTTTTGCATAAAAATAAACCTAAGTATTTAGTTTATTTATAGTGCTAGATAATAGTTGTTAGACAAAATTTTTTTCATATAATAATGAGAGACTAAAGTTAAATCTCTAAATTCTTCTAACAAAAGACAAAATCTTAATTGATAATCCACCAGTTACCTGAAGAATAATTATAGTAAAATATAACTCAGATTACTATATAAATTTAAGTAGTGCATAAAGAGAGTTCTGGGGTTAGAATTCCGTAAATATATCCAGAATTGGTTTCTTACCTTTTTTCAAGCTCTTCTAGATATATGTAATCTTATATTGAATTCAAGCTCTAAATTATGCTAGAGCCAGATCCTGTTAACTTACTCTCCTTACTCC
>CAJVPY010005473.1:0-11437 GCA_910591965.1 Dentiscutata erythropus
TTCAAGCCTTGAAATTGACGTAGCGCGAGAATTCTGGTCTTCTAGCGACAGACTCGCCGTTTTCAAACTCAACAATAGCGGAGAAAGTTTCCCGATATGTACCCGTTAGTCTGCCATAGATCCGCCAAATACCTGCTGAATGTCAGTAACATATTGGAAACATATTGGTAGGATATCAGGAGGTAGATCGATATCAGCATTATAGCAGCAAAATATTGGGATAGCCCGATATCTTACTTTTAGGCCCAGAGTGCTAAGAGTAAGATATCAGGAGGTAGATCGATATCAACAATATAACAGCAAAATATTGGGATACCCCGATATCTTAATTTTAGGCCCAGAGTGTTAAGAGTAAGATATTAGGGTATCCCAATATTGTACTGTTATGTTACCGATATCGATCTACCTCCTGATATCTTACAAATGTGCTGCTGATATGCTGCTGATATTCAGCAGGCATTTGCTGGATCTATGGCAGACTAACGGGTAAATATCGGGAAAATTGTCTCCCGGTATGCACCCGATATTCATTGATTCAACCGTGCAAAGAACTTTGTTAGAATGAGTTTATAAACCATTCAGCATCGCATGAAAATTAGCATATTAATCAATAATGAACCACGATTTAGTGTACACAGGAAATTCAAACCGTTTGTTTTGCTAAAAATCGCCAATTTCTCAAAAATTCACATAAGATAACACCTTCTAAGCATCAATAAAAAGTTTTCATTGAACGATTTTACTATTAAAACTCCTAGATCCTAACCCTAACAAAAGAATTTTATCGATAACCACGTGATTGACATTTTTCAGGCGATGCTGGATAAGTCGAGTATATAACACAAACAATGATTATTTAACGATAATCATAAGGAGTCGTTAATTAACGCTAACTATAAAAAGCCATTAGAATGATTGAATGATTATTTAACACTAATCATAAAAAGCTATTAGAATGATTGAAGATTATTTCATAAAAAGTTATTAGAATGATTATGTAGCATAACCTTAAAGAGTTTTTAGAATGATATTTAACGCTAACTATAAAAAGCTGTTTGAATGAATAATCATAGAGAGATATTATGAAATTTTGCTTTGTACTGTATATCAAGTCTCCTGATCTGCATCAATGAAAATCATAAAATGACGATTGTAAAGTACTGACTCTATGATTGATACTCGGAGTAATTTATATTATAACTTTAATAATAGTATATTGGTGTAAACGCATTGAAACTGGGTACATAAGTCCAGTACCTTATAATACGTATGTCAATCGATAATCGACATAAATAGAAAATAACGTGTTAACATACTAAATTTATTATGTTTAGTATATGCAGTTGTCCCCTAAGTGCACACACCCTAAGTGCACGGTATATGAAAAACTTCTCCAAGTGCGCATCCCTCTTGGTCCCAAATAATATAGCATTATAAATTTTTACCACTCTAAATGCACACCCCCCTCTAAGTGCAGGATTTGATTTTCTTTACTATGGTTCCGAGGGCATGCACTTAGAGGGGTGCGACTGTATTTATTATTTGTTGTCATTTTTGAATCGTTAATATTGTCTTTTGAAATGTTATAACATCAATTCTTGCAGCTTTTTATTCAAGCATATAAATTCTTTTTTTAAGAACTTCAATACAATAAATTTTTGTCGCGGCTGATGTGAAATTTGAGGGCTCGATTTAATAACATGAGCCCTGCTAAAGCCCACTTACTGTATAAGCGCGAAATAATGCCCATCTGCCGTGCCAGTTATGATTCACACTTTATTTCATGTGCATTATTTCGAAATAAGAGTAGATTTTCAAAATCTAATACAATCAATCTTCCATAAATGCATGTTGTTGGGTAAATGTGCATTTATAGAATCATTTATGGGGCATAATCTATATATAGCGATAATATTAAATGACCGATCAAGTGCATTTATTATTATGGGGAACTGAGTAACGCCAAAGGAAAATGAAACATTGGTTTATCATTGATTTAATTAAATAATCAATGATATGCATCACTCATATCATTTATCGCAACAATAAATTATGTGCTACATTAGGATGTGCGTTAATTCGGGACGCCCATGAGCGCTAATTCGAGAACATCTAGAATATTTTTGAAGGTCCCGATTTTCTAAATAACGCCCACGAGCGTTATTTCGCGTTTATACGGCATACTCTTTAAATATCAAATCTAACCCTAAAAAAAAAGCGGGAAAAAAACATCCCCCAAATTTCAGCATCAGCCACGACACTAATTAATATTTGCCGCAGCTGATGCTGAAATTTTTTCTGTTTTTTTTTTAGGGTCAGGTTAGGGTTTAGGGATAGATTTGATATTTAAAGAGTACATGTGGATTTTAGCAGGGCTTATGTTTTTAAATCGAGCCCCAAATTTCAAAATCAGCTTCAGCCGCGACAATTATTAATTAGTTTACTTTTGTAAATTAGTTTTGATGATAGATTTATTTATCGTTATTATTTTTTTTTCGGATTTTTTTTAATAATCATATTCCTGAATATTAAAATTTCTGCAGGGGATAGCGATAGACCAAAACCAAGATTTATCATTATAATTGCAGAGGCGGGAGCCGGACATCGCCTGAATTTAGAATAGCATAGAAAGGTCTTCCATTCCGCTTCCTTCCACTCCAGCTAAATTATATGACAGGTCGAATCGACTAACATCTCTACTTAAGCATAATGTCTTGGTACATAAAAGTTTGTCTTATTTCGTCAAATATGTCATCATTCTTATCCTAACTAAAAGTAACAAACTACGTGATACTGAATGCGTTGAATTTTTATTTTTATTTTTAGACTGCGAAGTATAAAGCTAATTAATAATAATAATAATAGTATGTATATAGCTTAGTACAAGACCACCATTGAACGTGTAAGTACTAGACCTCCCAGTCCTGGAAGTTGACGAATTGAGGGTCGTGAAGCAGGTAACAAGGACAATTTAAAGGTGACGATCTGATTTCATGGAGGTATATTGTCAGTCCATGTGAGAAAGTAATCTGTGAGGACTACGAATGCCTCTAGCCTTTACTAGCCACTTACATGGAAGAACTTTGGATAATTTTAGATTTTGATATTTTTGGTAGCGTTCCCACAAAGAATTATTCACTCCCTGTAATTTTGACAATCAAAATTTAGAATCAGGTGAAACGTGATATTCAAAACAAACGTCTTTTGTTTTCTAATTAAAGCTAAGAAAAGCGCGTTAGTGTTAGAGTTAAAAAGAATAGAGTTTCTGTTAGTAAATTTCGCAAGGAACATTTTTAATTAGACCGCAGAAGGTGGTTTCCTAATTAAAATTTAAAGCTATTCTTGTTTTTTTTGTAAAAAAGTTATTTCGTTTCAATTTTGACGTTACACCTAATCCTGAAATTCGATTGGTCAAAATTACGGAGGTCAACAAATCTGGGATAGGAAAATGCGAGGAATACATAAAAGGTTGTAGCATAATTCAAGGTATTATTAATCAATAACTGACCTCTTACATGATAAAAATATAGAATTAGTTTATATGTAATTAAACCTTCATATATCTAATATACAAACAATATTAAATTAAATAATTCAAATATTTTTCTCTTTTTTAAACATACCACAATAAACAAAAAATGAAATGTTTCTTTATAAACGCTAACAATTTTAATTCAACTTACAGTGATTCATTTAAAATTTGTAAAAAGTTTAAAAAACTATTAACTTAAAAACTTTACAAAAAAAAGCCATATCTAAAAATACTCAAAAAGTAGATTAATATAGACTACTGGTTTAATGATTACATTAACAACATCCAACCTGACTTTAATTTTGATACTTCTGAAAATAAAGTAACTATTGCAAATCTTTTCAATTTTTTTTTTTTTTTTTTTTTTTTTTTTTTTAAAAAAAATTTTGGCAGTCTTGCCTTCACTTTATTAGGCTTTGTAATAATTATCTAAACTATTAAAATTTTCTACAGAGCTATACTCTATAGTACCTAAATTACAAGTAGAGACTTACCCAGTTGCTCACTGAGTACCTATGTGCAACCTGCTATAGTAAGATTCGCCTCTGTATTATCTTATCCTGCAATTGGCTTTGATAATATGTCACCAGCTAGATCTTACTGCCCGTCAAGACTACAAATTTATTTTCCACCAATCTGTCCATTGTCCTTCTTCAATCCACCTTAGAACCTCTTTCTTAGTTATTTCTAAGATTGAAACCCATCTTTTATCCTCTTCTTTATTTTTATCTTTTTCTTTTTTCCTAGTATGTTTATCTGGCAGTTTCTTCTTCTTTTATACTTTTTTGCCTTTTCATGTGATCTTCTTTTATCTTTTGGCATGATTCTACTTTCTTTCTCCCATTCCTGCACTAGTTTGCATCTTGCAATCCATATTCTCTCATATACTTCCTTCATCCAATTCTTCCAAAGCCTACCAAGAAATTTCTTTGCTTGATTATTTGAGTTAAAAAGAGGTCTCAACTCATCGAAGTCTTCTTTTGTGATTAGGCCTCTAATCCATCTTTCTCTTTTATGCAATTCTTCATTTTGAGATCCTTTTCCTAACATTGTTAAGACTTCTTCTTTGGTTGTATCTATGCTTTCTATCTTTTTAGTTTGAACAGAGTTGCTTCTACTACTTGCTTCTCCAAATCACAGAGAAGGTTCAGGGAGGTTTCACAGCTTACCAGATGTTCCACATTCTCCTTCTTTTTTTTATATATAACACATTTGTCTGTCTTGTATGTTTCTGGCCTTCTCTGATTGAGTTTTTCGAATACTGAAAGCATGTTGTTTATACACTTTGTTTCAAAGAGCTATATTGTATTTGATTTGAAAGTATAATTTCATTGTCTGGTTCTACTCCTTATTATATTACACAGTATGGACCATGATTAAGTGCTCTTTCTTTCTTGATATATTTCATTATGCGTATTATGCAGAAAAGCCCATTCTGCTTTCAATAGCACTCTCTCTAACATTTTGAAAAAAGAACGGATAGGCTTTTCTAGAGTTGTTAATAGTGTGGTTTGGTTTGGTTTGGGTTATAAACCAGTGAAGTAAATCTAAAACCAAACAAAACTGGTTTAATTATTCTAGCATATACTCCAGTTTATACTCCAGTTTATACTCCAGTTTTATACTTCAGTTTATGCTTCAGTTTATACTTCAGTTTATACTTCAGTTTATACTCCAAAGCAATACTTCAAGACAATACTCCAGAGCAATAAACCAAAGCAATACTCCAGAGCAATGCTCCAAAGTAATACTCTAGTTTATACTCTAGAGTAGTGGTATAAATCACTATAATAAAAATAAACAAATATTATTAAAATAATTTATTTATTTATTATTTGAAGAATTGCAAATACAACTAGAAATAATTGGAATTGTTATTTTTAATAAAATATTAAATAATTTATTTATTCTGCTATGCTGGGAAAATAATAAATATTCTCCTAGCGGCACACTTATAGAAGTGCAAAACATTCTATATATGCTACTAGGTTTGCATATGCATGGATTGAATTGGTGCAGATAGTGATCTATATACATATGTATGTATATATATACATACCTAATGTAAAACCATATAAATCACAACTCTTCCTGTCGATCACCTGAACCAAATTTTTTGCTAATGAAAAACAAATTTTTGGAGAGTCATGGCCTAGCTTGCAGTTTGGCGAAAGGTTAATGGTTTTCTTTGCCCAGGACTTTTTTTTAGGCCGTTCGGCATGCAAGCCAAGAGCATTGATATTCAAGATAACTGGCAGGCGGTGTCCTTGGATATAAAATCTTGGTGGAGAGGCTAGATTGTAGTATCTGTCGACGAAGCTTTTAGGCTGTTACTTCTTAGAAGAACACAGGGGAAACAACAAACAACTTGGGATTTCAACACACTCTTTAGAAAATTTTGAAGTCTTTGCAGCCATACACCCTCAACCATATTCCCGCTAGGTTTTAGATTTTTAGGAAATTTTTACTAACAAAAAGTGGGAGAATCGGCTTACCCCTCCAAAAGATCTGCATTGTTTACAGGTCCCAATATGAAATGGGACACTCCCAATTACAGTAACCGGTAGTACATGTTGTGCTATTTTAGTACCAGGTGAACTGCTATCGGCGGGGTACAAATTAGGAGATAAACAAGAGTCACAAGTCTACATGTAGGATAATAACTGATGTTAATGCGAAGTAAAGAATTATCTAAAAATTTCTTGCAGGGCTAACTCTACCCCAAAGGTGGATTTAAATATAATACAAACTTTATTTAGAGTAGAGCTAAATAAAAGAGTATTATATAATTTTTACAACAACCTGACATTTCTGTTAGGACTTTTTTCTTTCTGTCTATTTTTTTTCTTTTTTTACAATCTGTATCTTTTTTTTCATTTTCTTTTGTTTTTTCTTTTTTGGTCATTTTCTTGAAAAAAATTCTTTTCGTTTTTTGCCCTCTTTATCTCGTGTCCTTTGAGAAAAGAGAAAAATTAGAAGAGAAAAAATTCAGTCTTGATATGGTAAACAACAACCCGTCAGTGATCAAGGGGTGTACCCAAGTCGGTACAAAATCCTTAGTAAGTTTTGGATCCTAAGAGAGACTAATTGTTGTTTTAGTGGGTCACTTTGGGCTTTGGTTTGATGAGTTTTTATTAGATTAGAACATTAAACTTCAAAGAGATTATGTACACGTTGATAGTCTAGAAAGTTGTTCAAATAAATAAAGACAAGACTGCTTAAAAAAAAATAAATAAAATAAAAATAAAACCACATAAATCATATATGCTAATCGCTACAGAGCTAATAGTATATGAATAAAACAGGTAAGTAAACATAAATTCATAGTCTACTTTCTAATGGATATTTTATTAAAAGAGGATTGGGTAATAATTAGAGTATGTATTTATCTAGAAACTAAAGTAATTATAAATATATAAAATTTTGCAAGAAATCTTTTCCTTAAAATATCTAAAGCAGTTAACTTAAGATATTGCAAAAAAATATATATTTGTAATCTATCACTTTTATTATACTCATGTTACTTTTAATACATACTATTTGTAAAATAAAGATATGCTATAATTATAACATGTATATACATATTATTTAATAAACTAGGTTATTAAACTGGGTTATTAAACTGATTTGTTAAACTGGTTTGTTAAACTAGTTTGTTAAACTAGTTTAATAAACTGGTTTACTCCAGTTTAAAACTGGTTTACTCCAGTTTAAAACTAGTTTACTTCAGTTTAAAACTGGTTTACTCCAGTTTATAAACTGGTTTACTCCATTTATTAGCCTAGTTTAATAGCATGGTTTACTCTGGTTTATTAAATTTTAATCTACTTCAAGATGGTTTGGAGTTAAACCGGAGCCACTCTTGAGTAACCTAATCCATTTAACAACCCTAGGCTTTTTAACTAGTTTACCCTCCTACATGTATCTTATTTTGTGACCTTTCGTATACAATGTTTCTGGGTTTAGATATTCTGTTGACTTAGAACCTTTTTTTGCTTTCAAATCTGCAAGATCATTGAATATATCGCCTGAGTGACTCTTGATTTTTATAAAGTATATATTAAGCTCCTTTGTCTTGATCACTTCTACAATTGTTGTTACCAAACTACAATTCGTAGTCTTTAACCAAGATCTTATCTTGTCTGTTTCTAGGCCTCTTTTGATTGCTAATATTGCTGCTTTACTATCCATTCTTATCTTTACTCTTCTTTTTCAGGGTGTGGTTAGTAATGCAAGTAATATTGCTACCATTTCTGCTTTTGTAGATGAGAACCACCTTTTTGTCGCACAAGATATTTGTTGCAAAATCTGACCTGTTTCTGTGGTTTGAACCACTCCGCATCCTATTACTAATTTATCTTCCACCTCAGCATTACCAAGTAAGCCATCTGTATAAAAAAATAGTCTATCTAATTCTCTATTTTGTTCTAAACTTCTGCTATTCTAGATCTAATTATATCATCCTGAACTATTCTATTAACTAAAACCATTTCTCAATATTCACACTTTATACCTATTTTATCCTTTTCTTTTATTCTTTTCATTTCTTTTACTCTAACAAGCACTTTTTCTTCTTTTTTACTAACTACCTCTTCTATGTGTCTTTTTTCAAAAATCAACTTTATCCTCTTTTCTGATTTCTGGACTATGTTTGAAATATCTCTAAGTTTTCTACATTTAATCATATAAGTTTCACTTTTTTCATCAATTTCTAATAACTGCTACATTTTATTTTCATAACAATATGTTGTTTCCTTGTACTTTTCAACTTCTACATAAGTACTTTCTTTTTTTTTAACCTTTCTTACATTGAGCATTTTATTTGCTTCATCTCTCCAACAAACCTATTCCTTTACTCTTTTGTCAGTACTTGGTTCTTTTGTTTCTAACTTAAGTGCATTAATATTATTTGCTTCGCAGTTATATCTATTTTTGACTACTCATGTAAGAGGATTTTCTAGCATTTCTCTTTCTAATTTAGCAAACCAGCCTGCTTTTCTTCCTTTTAAACCTTTGCCACTTGCTAATTTGACTTGATTCCACATATATATTGTTTTGCCATCCTTTGCAACAAGTTGTGAAACCAAAATTAGATCCAGGCTACTCGCTTTTATTTCTTCATAAGCCATGTTTAAATGCTCAAAGACACATATGATCTTTTTATTATTCACTATTTGTGTAATATCTAAATTCCAGCTCTTTGTAATTTCATTTTCTTCTATTACAAAGCCCAAAGTGTGTACTTGTTGTAAGATATTTATACCCAAGTTGCAACCTTTTGCTTCTTCTTTTGCTAGCACATTCTGATTTGTTAGAATACAGTTTAATGATCCTACTCGCAACTGGCCTTGCTTAAGCCTTCTTGCCAACGATTCTTCTAATAAACCTGGTGTATTTAGTCTAACTAATAATTCTGATATGTGATGCTCTATATATCTATTCCAAAGACTTTTGAGATCTGTTATTTCTGGGTGTTTTGTTATTATGTTCGCTGTCATGGAAGGCATTGACATTTTCCATTTTATTAGACAGATCATTGGTTGATGTATTATCTTACACTATACTTTGGTTAGACATAAGATCATTAGTCTATACTCGAGAGTAGGTATAAGAATCGCATTATTTATATATATAATCTGGCTCAAAGACATCTGTTCGTGCTTGAGTAGGCCTGTGATCTTGCCTACTATGCTTTTTGCTTTGAAAATATTAGACTTTTTTTGGTTCTTGATTGACATCCAACCCTCTAAAAATCTTGTAGTTTCTTTGAAATTTTTTGCTACAATTCTTATTCTCAGATTGCCTATCTATATTGTGGAATCTTCTGCATACTTCTTTTTATCCGGTTTTAATACTACAAGTTCAGTCTTGTTTGGATTTATTTTAATATCATTTAACTTATAAAACTCTTATACGATGTCAATTGTACTCTGCATGCTTTTTTGACTATTTGTCAATCACATTGTGTCGTCCGCATATACTAATACTCCTACTCTAATATTTTCTTTAGTGTTCTTTGAGTTTTTGCATATTTCTGAGTTATCTATTTTGTAATCTAGCTTGGCTTTTTGTACTCTACAGAGCAAAGGGTTATAAAAGATCCTCCAAACCAATGGAGACAGTACCTCTCCTTGGTCTATACTATCTACTGCTTTTATGAAATCTGTATTTTCAAACTCTGTTATAATGCTAAGCTGTCTATTCTTATATAGCTCTATTATTATCTCAATTATTTTTATTGGAAATTTAATTCTTTATAGAGCTTTTTTAAGTGAGACTATACTAACTGAGTTGAAGGCTTTCTTTATATCTTGGAACATAACCCAGAGCTCTTTTTTCCTTTCTACCACTTCTTCTATTATATTGTTCATTATGTAGATAGAGGTTGATGTACTTTCCTCAGACAAGTCTGTGAAGTTTGCTCCTTTCAATATACTATTTTTGCTTAGCACTTTATTTAGCCTTATTTGATGCATTTGAGTTAAAACTTTTCTACATATTTCAAGTAGTACTATAGGTTTCATATTGTTTAGATTATATTTCCAAGAGCTGTTTTTTGGGATTAGGTATATCTAACCAAGTTTTCATTTATCTAGAATCTTACTTTGTTTGAGAATTGCATTCATTAATGCTAATATTTTCTTAGTCACTCTGGGTGATAATTTCTTAAGTAGAATATAGCCAATATTTGAGATTCCTGGTGCTATATCATTTCTAGTTTTACTCAGAGCTCGTGTCCACTCCTCTAGTGTAAAAGTGTCTGTTACTTCCTTATATATTATAGGGTTAATTTCTTTTTTTGGCTTGTATTCTTCTTTCTATTCCGCTTTCATCTCTCTAAAATTTTGATTCCTTTTTCTAAATTGTTCTTCAAAATGAGAGGTTACTTGCTGCTTTACTTCTTCTTCATCATTGATTAATTCCAGATTGTGAACTTTGGAATTCTCTCCTATTAGAACTCTGTCAATTGTAATTTTGTTATAAGGTCTATTTAGCAGACTTTGAAGCATTTTCTTTTTATTTTTTTCCATCATACCAAATCTCAATTCTATTTTTTCCCAAATTTCACGCTCTTTTTTTTTTTGCTCTTCATCGCCTGCTTTATTTTTAAGAACTTTACTCTAGTTTTTTAATTTCTCTAATTGAAATTGACTCCACCATTCTGGCACTTGTGCGATCTGTGTTTAATGCAGTTAATTTATTTTTCAATTCTTTTATTTAAACTTTTTTTGTCATCCGAGTTAATCTTCATAGTAGGGCTTTTCTTACTTCTCTTTTGTAAGTAGTATAAAAACTTAATTTCTTTGTAAATTTCTAACTTTGAGATTGACTTTTTTCCTGAGCTTCAGTTTTTTTAACGTTGACCCAAAGTATGTATTCTAATGCTGCACTCATTATTGCACTACTAATATTGTCTCATTTAACATTAATATCTATAGATATATTAACTAAGGCTTTCACTTTTCTGTCTTGATCTTTTATGAAAAGAAGGTGCTCTATACACACACTGTATGCCTCCTAGTCTTCTAATGATGCCTTATGATATAGGAAAACTCTTCTAGTTGGTTTTTCTTAATTTCTTCTACTAAGTTTTCTATATCCAAGGATTTTATTTACTTCTAATTTCGCATATGCCATTTTGTGGTCGCTACCTGTTACTAAATTAATGTCTTTAATTATAGCTTTGTTAAGAAATTCTCTCATCTTTTCTCCAATTCAAATATAGTCAATTCTCAAAGCTACTTCATCTTTTTGCTAGATAAATTCTTTTTTGTGCGAATTTAGAAGTAAATAAAATCCTTGGATATAGAAAACTTAGTAGAAGAAATTAAAAAACTAGAGTAAAGTTCTTAAAAAATAAAGCAGGCGATGAAGAGCAAAAAAAAAAAGAGCGTGAAATTTGGG
>CAJVPY010005474.1:0-11436 GCA_910591965.1 Dentiscutata erythropus
TAAAATTTTATTAAAAAATTTTAAAATTTAAAAAAGTTTGCAGGCAAATTTGGCTGCAAAACAATTTAAGGGATAGCTTTTTAATTTCAAAAGATAAAAAGGTGGGATACTTATGACTGTGACTATAGATCAGATTATAGCAGTACCCCAAAAGTTAGCATGAGATATGAACCTGGTAATAGCAGCACAACAGATACTAGTTAAAAAGAAATTACCAAATATGCAGATAAATTTATATATAAAACATACACTATTTTGTTAGATTTATCACAAGAATAAATATCTTCAAAATAGGTTGGTGGCTAAAGTTTTAAGTCTTATTTGGTAAATTACTCTGTAAAGAGGTATATTAGAAGAAAGCATGTAATACTAATAAAGCCAGAAAGTTTAAATAAATAGTTTTCTAGTTAGGCTATAGATATAGTATCTAGTATAGAACTCTTAGCATAATACTAATACTTTGGGTAGACTATTTAAATTAGACAACTAAAAGTTGTATATATAACTAGTTGTACTCTCATAATATTAATATAACATGTGGCTAGTTTTCTAGACAATAGCCTACTTGCTTGTACTAATAAAATGCCAAAGATTTAAGTGATTACCTTAATATTAAAAAATAATAATATATAATTATTGGATATAAAGCATCTAATAACTGGAGTTATTTGGCAATAGGTACAATTATATTATAATCTGCGTGATCATGATATTATTGTTACACTGACAAATAATAGAAAATATCTAGGCCAGAATTTGATCAGTTGATAGCTAGGCCCCACAGGGGTCTAGCTATTAACCAATCAAATTCTGGCCCAAATATGACAGTTATTGGTGTATAGTATTCAATAACAGTATTATCTGACAGATTATGATGATCGGGTATAAAGTAAAGTGAATAAAAAAAGTAAACTATTAAAAATTTTATATATTTAATTTAATTCAATTTTATATATTTACTATAATAAAAGAAAATTTATATAAAATTAAACTACATGAACAAGTAACAGTTAAGTATCACTATGATATATTAAAATTTTTTTTTAATTAATTAAAAATTTTAATTTAAAATTAAATTATAATAACAAAAGTTTAATTAAAAATAAAATGACATAGTTTGTTTATTTATAAATACTTAAATTAATCTAGAATTTATCACACTTTTTTCACCTTCTAATTGCTTAGTAACAAATACGAATATAAAGAAAAAGAAATACTACAAACGTACAATTCCAGAGAATATCTGGAAGGCAACAGCAAAATAAATAAAGATTTTAGAAAACTGGTAGCATGATGTAAGATATAACTATGGAATTAAAACAGTAACAAATAAAGACTAACTTAAGCAAGAGATGACTGAGTTTATTTTGGAAATTCAACAAGTTAATACAAATAAAGAATATGTATTATCTTCTTTAATCAATTGTATTAAATTACTTAATGTTTATATTCTAAAGCATCTAAAGAATACAAAGATTTTTAATATATCTAATAGAAAAGAATTTTTCTATTTATGGAAAACACTAAATAGAAAAATAAAAAAACTCAAAAAAGAAGGTTTAGTATCTCATCATCACAATCATCTTACAGATATGGAGTTATAAACCATATTTCAATATTATTCAATTGCTAATAACACTCTACAAAGCTTACAATATCGAGTCTTTATGTGGTGCTGTTTGTTGTTTCAACCTTGTGGTAGTAAAAATTATAATATATTGACAAAACAGTTTGAGTTTACTTCTAATAGTAAAATGCAGTTCAAAAAGTACTCTCAAAAAAATGATCAAGATAGTGTAGATAGTAATTTGGATATATTATTATACTTAGCGTTGTACATAGAACAATTTTGGACATTTTTTCAAATTAAAATTACTCAAATTTTATTAAGATAATCTATTTTAATTTTTTCACCAATAAGTCTAGTGCCTAAAAAAATATACAATAATATATTTTTTTAAATTACTTTATTAATTAGTTAAACATAGGACATATGCTTGAATGATTTTGGACAATCTTAGATGTTGGATATTTTACATAGTATAGACACATTCTATGTACAACACTGATTCTAGCTGATTCTAAAGATTCTCAAGACCCTGTCTATGATATTAAGCTTTACTTTTAAAAGAAATTA
This sequence comes from Dentiscutata erythropus, assembly GCA_910591965.1. Lineage (NCBI taxonomy): Eukaryota > Fungi > Glomeromycota > Glomeromycetes > Diversisporales > Gigasporaceae > Dentiscutata > Dentiscutata erythropus. Next base: position 2,138 of record CAJVPY010005474.1, read on the forward strand.
TTGAGTTCTAAATATCTATTTCTACATTTAAAAATCAACAAAAAAATTAATAAAAGTAGTGATTAATCTTTTAATTTATTATAAGATTTCATAATACTTATATTTGTAAAATTACAAAAATTTGATTTTTTTTTTTTGAATTATTTATTTTAACTTAAATTATTTGAAAGATTCATGGTATCTTGATACAAGATTAGAAGCAAAATCTTGTAGATCTTTTATAAAAGATATCTGTACTATAGTAAGAATCAATATAAAAGACCATGATATTGTCAATCACTCAGGTCAATCAATCTTAATTATTTTTTTTTTTTCAAAAAGTGTTGCAATACAGTGTTGTATATAGAACATGTCTCACTAATTTTATAGAGACATAAATATTTAGAACAATGTTTTATGTCCCAAATAATGTTCTAGTATAGTGTTGTACATAGAATGTTTTTCTATCAAATATTATTGTCCAGGACAAATGTCCAGGAAATATCCCATATTCCATATTATATGTTTTGTTTGATATATATAGAAAATTTTCTAATATAGTACAAGTCAAATTCATTGTAGTGAAGTGAATAAAAAAAACATCAATATATTTAAATAAAACCTTAAATGTTTAAAAGACTAGTTTTTAAAATAAATATATATGTAAATAAATAAATTTGATACATTAGTATTAATATATAAAATAAGTTTACTAGTTGTATTATTCTATATATTTATTTATTTAAAACTGGATTTTTGAATTAAAGTTTTTAGATCATTGAAAATCATCTATTCTTGCTACATGTTTTATATGTATAATACTACAGTTACTATTTTTACTAAATAATTATATTATAAGAACAAATATTAAAATTAATACAAGCAATTTTAAACTATATTGTAAATCATATAATGATACTTTAGAAGAAAAAGGCAAAAAAAATTTTTTTCCAAATAAGAAAGATCATATTATTCAACATCTTAAAAAATGCAAGCACTTTTTTGCAATCACTACAGCTAATCAAAGATCTGAAATTTTTAATCTACTTACAAACAATAATAATAATATAGATTCAAATAAAAGATTATATATATTTATTATTTTAGTTTTTTATTATATAATTTTTTTAAATAAATATTACTTAGATTTAGCAAGCAAATTATTAACTGCATTACAATCATCAAGCTTATTTTAGCAAAAATATCGTAAAACTTTAGCTTAACCAATGATATATGGGTCAATGGATGATTTTATTGTCAGACTATTATAAAAAAAATTATAACTAATTTTATCAGTATTTACTTTATATGACTATTTCTTGTAGTTGGTCATTATCATGAATTACTAATCCAGAAGTAAAAGAATGTTTCAAATTTTTAAACCCTTTTTTTAAACTTCCTGATTATCATTATCTTGGTAATAAAATTTTAAACAAAGCTGTAGATAGTTTAGAAAATTAATGAAAATCGTATTGAAAGAAGATCCAGTAGAAGTTAGTTACCTTAATATATAATGGCTGGACAAATATAAAAAATAAACATCTTTTTGGAACAGTTCTATTAACTTCAGAAGAAAAATCTTAAATTTGAAAAGTTTTTGATATAAGTTCTGAGTGAGAAAATCATATTGAAGTTATAAATAAAACAGAACTTATGATGAATGAATTAAAAAAAAATAATATTACATTATGTGCAATTGTTATAAATAGTGCTGGTGCATATGTAGTGGCCAGGTGTATATATGTTTGTTTATATCAATATATTAAAAATTGGGTTTATACAAATATATATATTATTTAAATAGGCACAAATTAAGAATTTCTTACAAATCAGTGGTTTTTTTATTTTGTTATACATATCAACTTAATCTTTGTATTAGCAAAATTTTTAAAAAATCTATTCAATTCAAGATGACAATTGATTATGCAATCAAATTAACTAACTATTTTGAAATACAAACAATTAGTTTTTCATTAGACAACTACAAGATATACAATATAATATATACAAAAAATTTATTCAATAGTAGCACCTAGCGAAACAAGACAGAATAGTCTTTTTTATATATATACAAGTTTTGTCAAAACTCAAAAAGCATTAGGGGTTAGTAAAATTAAAAAATATTCATTAGAGCTTTGTAATTTATCATTATAGTAATTACTAGCCTATGTGGAGTTTCAAAACTATGCTTACAAATCATTAATTTTAATGATTTGTAAGCACAGTTTGAAACTTCGCATAGACTAGCAATATATCTATAACAATAAATTACAAAGTCTTATTTATTATTTAGTAAATTTAAATTATTTATTATTGTTATATATTTTTAGATTTTGACAATTAAATTTAAGCCACCTTTTGCTAAAATTCGACAATGTATAGGAGATAATTTTATTTATCAAGAAATTTATAAAATTATTTTTTTAGAAATGTTCTGAAACAATATAAGACAAATAATTAAAATTTTAACTTTATACTATACTTTGCTTAATATTCTTCAGTGTGACAAAGCTTAATTATTTCAGGTTGTACATAGTATAGGATATTTAGTATAATTTTGGTCTAATTATCATGATATTTCTCTTGCATTACAATTAATTGAAAGACTAGAACAGCAATAGAATGAATAAAAACAACTACTCTTATTACTTTCTTTAATTCTATATCCTAAATATCATATAAAACAGTTTCAACATATAGTTCCTAATATTAGCTATACTATATTTAGAAAATAGCTTATATATTATTATCACATATAGTTTGACAAGGAATTTAAATATATTCTTCAAGAATTTGATAATTACCGATTGGAAAAATATCTATTTGATTATAATATATTTCAGTAATTTAAGAATGATATTTTAGTTTATTAGCATTATGTTGCAGATTCAACTAATGAATTGAGATTTGTGACTTGTAGAATTTTTGGTATTTGTGTAAATGCAGCATCTGTCGAAAGACTTTGGAGCTGTATGGAATTTATACAAAACAACTGAAGAAGCCAAATGAAGGTTTAAGCTTTTAATTTTTATATACTTTTATATTCTTTTATTTATTTTTAATTTTATTTTATTTTTTTATAAATTAGATGCCAAAAGCACTTAATATGAGTAAATTAAGAGCTGACATTATATACAAATATCGTTGACAACAAAATACTAATTTTTATACAAATTTAAAAGCAATTAAGACTCTGAATATAGATAAGACAAATTTTAATGCTAATAAGACTTCGGATATATATAAGGAAAATTCTAATGCTAACAAGACTCTGGATGTAGATAAAAGAAATTCTAATACTAATAATGAAAAAAATAACAATGAAATGACAAATGAAGATAGTGACAATTAAATGACAAATGAAGATAATAACAATAAAATAACAAATGAAGATAATAATCAACAATATTATAATAAAATTAATATTAGAATGAAGAATATAATAAATCTGAAGAAAAAAAACTTATGAAGATAATGATGACCTTTCTGTTTCTGAAGAAGATTTTAAAAAATATCTTCAAGGATGGACTAAGCTACTAGAAAAAGAACAAAATATATTTTGGATTGAAAAAAGTCAAATAAATATTGAAGAATTAAATAATGCAATTCATCCTGCTCTAGATAAAGATGCTAAATAGCAGTTAGAAAATTTATTTGTTCAATTAGAATTGCTATTAGTCTAATAAAATGTGCTATAAACCAGTAAATATTAAATTGGTTTAATTGAATTGCCTAGTTAATAAACTCATAAGATCTAATGTAAATTGTCATATAGAATGTTTTAATGATAAATATCATAATTCGAAATAATAATTTTATATAAATAATATGAAAGTGATAGTAATTTGTATAATTAGAAATAAATTACTAGAAGCATTTAAGATCAGCTGATTTGGGTAATTTTATTTTTAGTTTTTGATTTTGTCTATAAATATTTACTGCAAACATGAAGTCAATAAATTGTAATGGGTTCCAGTTTATTTTAGCAAATATATTTAATGTTAGGATTTTAAGAAAATAAATAATTATTGTATATATAATTATTAAAATGTTTATACATGAATTAAGTGAATATACTATTTATTTTTAAATTATTATTAGAATAAATATTTAAGAAACTCTTATAATTAGTAAATTTGTAAATATAGCATTCTAGATTTTGTAATAAGTTATATGATTTATATAATATTGTTAGACAAACTTCTGTTGATATTACACAACTGATCCTTCACCCAGTGTGCACCTTATAAAAAAATTATTTACAATACCAGATCATTCTGAAAATGGTGTATTGTAAAATAATTTTTTATAAGGTGTATACTAGGTAAAGGATTAGTTGTATAATATCGATAGTTTCTATTACTAAACCTAGATGTTTTGTTACTAATATAATATAAAAATACTGTAGGTTTTGTCTTTTGTTCAAAATAATAAAACTAACAAAAGGTAACAAAACTAGAAGCTATTTTATCTAATAAAAACTATCTAATTTAGAGATATATGTTCTAGTTCCAAAAACCTTGAGACAATTGTCCTAGACAGTACCAGACAAAGTGTTCTAATCCCATGTCCTAGTCCCATATACAACACTGCCCCCACTCATGTAAAAAAATAATTTAACTAATTGTTGTATGAATAGCAATGCTTATCATCTTGAATTAAAAACTAAGATAATGTATTTTTATATTATATATAATGATTAGTTTAATCATTTTTTATATAAATAGGAGGTACAAATAGTATTGCCCTATTTAAATTGTAAATTAATATATGTGGGTATTATTATCAAAATAGAATTAGTGGAAGAGAAAAAAAATATATACAATAAAATAAAAATAAAAAACTAAATAAAAATAAAATAAAATAAACAAAATATATACTATTGAAATAAAAAAAATAAAAATTATTTGTTACAATAGTAACAGACTCTTACTAACAAACTATAAAAGTTTGAAATAACAGAAACTATATTTAAAAAATTAGCATCTTCAGTAGCCCTTCCAACTGTATAATTAGTCAAATGCAAATTTTCTACAGGGGGATCCCCAAAATTCCATATCATAATAGCCAAAATGCGTTGTGGTTAGGGTCATGGTTAGAGCTTGGTTAGGGTTGGGTTAGAGTTAGCGAAAGCTATAGGCTATAGTATAATTATCAGCTGAGCACTTTTCACTTAATAAATGACTATTATTTCATTACATTGAGAGAATTAAATAAGTGCAAAAATGCAAAAACCTGCAAAAATGCAGATTTTTGCAGAATTTTTTGTAAAAAACTGCAAAATTTTTTATATCTTGAAATTTTGCGCAGAACTGTATTTTAATTTCTGTGGCTGCTGGTGAGTCTGAAGTTTTGCACAGATTTTCATTTAATTTATTATTTAATTTTTTTGCAAATCTGCGCAGAATAGCACTAAAAAATTTCTCCTGATGTAGTAAAATTCTTAGTGATCTTGGGGCAAAATTGATCAACTCCAGCCCTTCTGACCAGAGCTCCAAAGCTTCTGACCTGGAATTTTGGGGATCTCTTTGTAGGAGTTCAAATGCAAGGTCCATGCTGATCAGCTTAATTTGATATTCTGTTAAGTTTACATCTAGTTAGTTGGTATTAAGCTATTGATGCAAATGGCTCGGTTCAGCTCACGGCTTGCATTGACAAGCCAAGCTGATTTTTTGGCCCCAAAGGTCAGAGCCAAGCCATTTGTGAGCCGATTAACATCAAGCCGAGCCAAGCCGCAAGCTGCAACTCTATATAACAAACTAGCTAGATACATCTGATTTGAAGTATTTGTTAAATAGAATTTCCAATTATTTTTAAAATAAAACTTAAGTAGTTCTATATACAAATAGTGTTAATTATTGCCCTGGTTTATATTTTATATTAAACTTCACTTATATTTAACAATCTGTTATTTAAGTCTAATCATATAATAAAATAGTTGCTATTAAATTTTAGCAGCACAGCCTTTCAAGCCTGATCCGATTATTATTTGCTGATTTAACATATAGTTTAAAATAACGCGCAATTTACTTTTTTTTTAGCAGAATGTTTGTCGTTTACTATTGGATGATGGTCATGTGATACAAATTAATCGGCTCTCGACTCCATATCAGCTTTAAGGGTTTAGAGCCGAGCCGTTTTAGAGCCGATGCTTTATTAGTAAACCCAGAGCCGAGTCGTTAATCGGCTCGGCTTAACCATTTGGCTCTTGGCTTGGCTCAAGCCGTTTGCATCACTACATTAAGCTTTAGTAATTTCAATAGTGATAAGCTAACCTTTAATTATGTTTCCGAACATTGAGAATACCCAAATCGTTCGTATAGAGAATCTAATGAACCTTTCATTAATTCACCAAGTTTGATCAAGGCATGGTTTATTACATTATTTGCAGCACAAGGCAGTTTAATTTCTCCGAAGACAATTTCGTTTTTTTCTCCAAAAGTCAAAAAGTTAACCGAAAATCTGGCTTCCGCCCATGCTTCTTACCATCAGATTTTCGTCGTTCCTTTGAGCTACTTGATTCTCCATTGGCTCTGATTTTATCAATAAAAAAAATTACATTAGCAGTATATACAATACTATTAGTATAAAAACTTATAATTCGTCACATTAAAGATTTCTTCCAACATTAAATCCTGTGAACGAAAGTGCCTTCGTCCATTACATTATTACTAGTGCTACTTAACGATGATATATCCAAAAAACTGCAGAAGTGCCAGATAATCGTAAGTATCGTTAATAATGCAAACAAAGATAACACAATACAAAATTTTTACTTACAAGTTCCTAGTTACGAGTTGCACACATTCAAAGATATTGGCTTCTCTTTCGGTCATCGAAGCATCACATTTGGCCCAATTTTGGCGCCACTTTTCTCTTAAAACCTTTCTATCTGTTAAGAGCTAAGAACAGATTATCATTAGTCAACTACTAATTATAATGCTCTCAATATCCTGCAGAACTTACACTAATCGGTAAGGTCACGGGTGTTAGGGCAAACGCGTCCTTCCAAACTTGACTAGTACAATTTATATATTTCGACATTTCCTCTTTTACATACATGATAAACGAGAGACACCTGCATTACGCATAAAAGTTAGAAAAATCGATCAACTAGTGTGACAATACTTACAAGATTTCATCGACATAAGAAAGTGTCGGGTTATTTTTTAATCTTTCAACCGTATGTATTTAAAGTCACGAAATTCTTTTGAATATTGTGTCCATTGACTAACCACTATAAGTAAAAAAATCGACGAATAAAACATCTTCATTTTTATGTAAAAAGTTATTACTAATATATCGGACGATATTGTATTCCAATAATTACATCATGATCCGATTTATCGGAAATTTTTATTTTATTAACAACGTGTTCCCATGAGATTATCGTTTTTGAATGATAAATATTAATCGATTAATGATTAGATCTTGCTAATTATGATCAATTACTTGAAAAACTTACTTTTTCCACTTTTTCTGCAGTAGGCGATCGCTGGTTATTTTCTCAGCGTCATCGATAGTTGCATCTTCTGGTCTATCATCTGGGATTGAATCAATAATTTTAGCTACGTCTATATCAGCATTCGTAGGAGTTGTTATGAATTTGGAATCTGACGAGAAAGAAGGAACTTCATATGGTGGATCATGTTGAGAAGCAATAGCTCTGATCTATCAAAAAGATTAGCCGAAAAAAGAAAGATCGCTTTTTGTTTAGTTTACAAAACTATGAGTGAAGTGAGCCTAATTATTATATAGTCAACAAAAATACCTCCGTGTGGGTTTTACCACAAAATCCCGAAAGACAGATTCCCTTCGGGACATAATACCGACAAAGTTAGCCAGCATTAGTTATAATGTTGGCCAATTTGGTCGGTATTATGTTCTTTCGTGAAAATGGTTTTCGGGATTTTGTAGAACCCTTTTTTGATCCTTTGGGCGGTAACGTCGTTTGCACATTTTCTTGGATTTGTCTACAAAATGATATATAAGTAAACAACTGCCATTTTAGTAGATCTTTCTACGAATTATAATATATATGTACCGCTTCCTGGTCTCTTTTATTTTGTAAGACAGAAGTGAAAACTCCACGTTCAACGGTTCCAATTCCACTTCCCGAAATAGTTGAATTGTTAATGTTAATTGAAGAGGCTTTCATTTTATCTGACTTACGCTCTTTATCCCAGTCTTTAGCAATTTTCCGATCATCACCCTAGTACGAAAGATTAGAAAATTAAAAATATGCTCAACTACAATTTATCATCTATTTTCTCCAATTTTTCATCCCACCGGATCAGCCAGTAACCTTGAACATCAGGCAACCCAGTAAGCCACCTGTGCTCCAGTGGGATCAGTACTGGATCAGCCAGTAACCTTGAACAACAGGCAACCCAGTAAGCTACCTGTGCTCCAGTACTGATTTTGTGACTCAGCCAGTAACCTTGAATGACGACGACCCAGTAAGCCCCCCGTCACGTCACTTTTTTCCCACTTAAATTCCAATAAAAAAATTTACTTCCCTCTCTATAGCTATCGTGCTCTTTCCTTCCGAGCGCCTTGTTCACGGTCAAAAATGGCTTCGAAAGATTTTATATAAATATCAAATGGTTCAATGTCGATTCGTTAAGAAACTCCATTTGTAAGGAGTACGATTGAAATAATCATTTTCTATGAGATTGAAAAGAAGTGAAAAGTGATTATTTTTTACAGGCGTTTAACAAAAAAAACTCGATTATACATATAGATTACAGTTTAATATCTTACTGTCACTAAGTTCGTTTAGGTTAGGGTTTGAGAGTTTTAAAAGTAAAATCGTTCAAGGAACACTTTTTGATAATACACATAACGATAAGGCGATTTCTGAACGTTTGTTTTGAATTTATTTATTTACCACCGCAGAAAATCATTCGTGTTACGTTACATCAAATCACAATTAATTATTGGCCAATTTGCTGTTGATCATCACGTGATAGTAAAATTTTTCTGCCGACACCAGGGTTATATAGTTTAATATGGTTCGGAATCTTTCGAAAATTTCTAAGGTTTAAATCGGAAATCCTCGTGTCCTCAAATAAACCGATTTAATTGGCTAAATTGGTTTTAATTATATTATACCTATATACCCTCTGTGTATAATATTGGTATTATACGATATTATACTAGTTGTATAATACGGTATAAAAAATCTTAAAAACCCTAGACAACACTGGGGTAGCTAGTACGTCCAAATGTCCGTACTTAGGGTCAATAAACTAATTAATCAAAACATAGTTAGGGTCATTAAGTTCGGATTTTTTAAAGGGTTATTTCACATATAAATT
>CAJVPY010005475.1:0-11435 GCA_910591965.1 Dentiscutata erythropus
TGATCTGCAAAGCGACCAATCATGGCATGATATTCAATTTGTGTGATCAACCAATCACGAGAAAGTCTGCCTATATGCAAAAAGGTGTGACCTCTGCAGATCATAATGTCATGTAAAATCACGAGAAATCGGCCGATTCTAGTAGATTTTTCGAGAATTTTTAAAGATTCCGAATAAAATATAGATCGAAAATTATGATCAATAGGGAATTAAAATCTCGGAAATTTTCGCTATCATCACGAGATCACAGGGTCACACTTTTTTGCAAACCGCCATAGTATTATTAAACAACACCATTATATTTCTCTATTACTATCTTTAATCTATATTTTGCGATTTGCAAAATGATTTATTTTTGATAAAATTGTAGATCACTGCAATCGATTGTGATCTCTCAGCAACCATCGATTAAATTCGACGAATTTTTTTTTTTTGAATTTTATGAATCAAAATAAAAAAAATTCATCGAATTTAATCAGGTGGTTGCTGAGATATCATCGCTCGAAGTTTTTCTAAAAAAATGTCAATGTTTATCAAAAATAGAAACCGCGCCAAATTTTTCCTAAAACTTTAGCAATGATATTTCAGCAACCACGTGATCAAATTCGATGAAATTTTTTTATTTGAATTTTATAGATCCAATAGAATTTAAAATTAAAAAAATCCATCGAATTTGATCAGGTGCTTTATGAGATAACTTATAATTTTTTAAAAATATTAAAACGTCAAAAATAGAAGCCATCAAAATTTTTCCTAAAACTTTGAGCGAAGATATCTCAGCAACTATCTGATCAAATTCGATGAAAATTTTTTATTTGAATTATATTGATCCATAGAATTCAAATAACAAATTCCATCGAATTTGATCAGGTTGTTGCTGAGAAATCTTTGCTCAAAGTTTTCTTTTTTTAAAAAAAAACAAATTCGTCTATATACAAGAGTGAAAAATGTAGTAACTCCACAAGTTCTCGTTTATTTGAGCCAAATATTTACAGAGCAAAATTTTAAAATATTCTCTGAATGGCTTGTTATTGCGCAATAATTATTTCAAATCAGGATAGGCACCATAAATTTCATCATAATATCAAAATATAAGTTTTTCCTAAAACTTTAAACGAAAATATCTCAGCAACTATCTATCAAATTCGATGAAAAATTTTTTATTTGAATTCCACGAATTCAAATAAAAAAATTTATCGAATTTAATCAGGTAGTTGCTGAACATCTTCGCTCAAAGTTTCAGGAAAAATTTGGCGCAGCTTCTATTTTTGATGGTTTAATATATTTAAAAACCTTTGAGCGAAGATATCTCAGCAACCACCTGATCAAACCCAATGAATTTTGTTTGTTTGAATTTTATAGATTCATAAAATTCAAATAAAAAAAAAAGTTCATCGAATTTGATTAGACTTTGCTGAGATATCTTTCGCTCAAAGTTTTAGGAAAAATTTGATGCAGCCTCTATCTTTGATAAACATTTTGCTATTTTTTAAAAAAAAACTTTGAGCGATGATATCTCAACAACCAACCACCTGACCAAATTCAATTAATTTTTTTATTTGAATTCTATAGATTTATAAATTCAAATAAAAAAAATTTAATCGAATTTGATTAGATCATTGCTGAGAATTACGTACAGTCACATACAATCATATACAATCGATTGTATGTGATTGTACTGTATATGATTGTAAGTAGGGAGTGTGGCGCGGCAAAAAAATTTGGCATGCCATCATATCAACCCATCCAAAACCCCAGACGATCCGATCCGGCAACCTTGCCCATTTTTTATGTTCGTATTATTCCGAAATCTTCTGAAAATAGATATACGCATATATGGTTATATATAAATGGCATGCAATAGCGATAAGGTGCGTGACCAATTTATTCGGTGGTTTACATTCCTCACTCAGAAGAAGGGTGAGGGGGTGAAAAAAAGGTAAATACATATAGTAAAATTTTAAAACTTTTGCCTATGATATTTTATGTTTATTCATTTTCTTTTCGGGTATCCATATACCGCATTCATCCGAAAATAAGCACCCTCTCGGAGCCAAAATTCTCGCGATCTAATTATCGGAATTTGTATAATTTTGGTACCATTCGAATCATTTTGATAGTCGATTCGAATCATAGATCAATCATTAGATCACGAGAATTTGGCTATAAAAATTGCTCCGAGGGGTGCTTAATTTTCGAAGGTATACAATGTACCAAAAATTTTTTTTACTAGTAGAGAGAAAGGGAAATCGTAAACCACCGAATCAAATCGGTTTCGCCTAATTTTAGCAATATCGTAATTATATTGCAGCAATTTTGTAGCTATATAGTAAACATATTTGGCAAAAATCGAAGGTTTCTGCAATGTAGACAGACATAAATATGATTTTGATAATAGATACATTTAAAGTTCAATTAATAATATAGCGAATTGAAGATAGTAATAGCGAAATATAATGGTGTTGTTGTTCAATAATATATCTTAAGCTTATTAACGTTAATGATAAAGCTTCACCCTCTCGATGATTATGTTTTGATCGACATAAATTAGCCAATCATATGAATGTCCTCGTATGGAACAACTTGATTATTAATACATATATATTTTGAGGGATTTTTACAATCAACAATTAATAAGATTTACAATACAACAAACATATTCAGCACATATACGTACGTACGTATGTAGCTTTTATTACACAATTCGAATGTAAGGAGCGCTAATTTTAAAAAAAGTTCTAGAATTTCAAGTGATCGACGTCACTAAACTAAATATAAATTACAAATTTTAATGAGGGTTTCACCGATACGTAATGATGCATAATCAAATTGTTTACAAATGATTGATTTTTTAATATAAATACACCTACCAAGAGTCTTCTCCAAAATCAAAAAAAAACAACCGCAAATACTAAAATATAATTCTCTATACCAAAAATATCAAATTCATATTCAAACTTCATATTTAATCTTAATTTCCAAAATGTGCGACGATTGTAAATGCGGTTCTTCTTGCCAGTGCGCTAACTGCACTTGCACAAAAAATACTCAACAACATTTCGTCGATAAACAGATCGAAACAGACCCTAGCTGTGGTGTCCTTTGTTAGTGCAAAATTTTTATATTTCTTTGTAACAGATAATTATTAGAGTTAGTAATTTGAAAACCAATAAAAATTGCCATCATACTGCATCTCGCGCTATACGATTAAGAAAATTTTAATGAAATTGTTATAATCTAAAATGATTTCTTGCAAATATCATAGCTTTTACTATACTTTATTATTATAGCGGTTTGCAAAAAAGGTGTGACCTCTGCAGATCATAATTTCATGTAAAATCGATCAATAGGGAATTAAATCTCGGAAATTTTCCGCTATCGTCATTATGAAATCACAGGATCACACCTTTTCACCCCGTTTTGGCTATTTCCCTACTGAGTTTAAACTTAAGTCATTATCAAAATCAAAAACTATTAGTAAAACGGAAATGAGCCTTTTATTCGATGGTGAATTTTCTTGATTATTCAATAAATTTGTAGAAGTCAATCCATCAATCATATTAACAAAGCGCGTTCGAAATAATCATTGTGATTTTTGTATCGTATGCCTCCGAAAATAGCATAGCGGGCTTTCATTGTGGCCGATTTTGTAATCATCCCGTGATATTGCAAAAATATCATTGGTTAATCGAAATTATTCACAAGACAAATTTTATCTGTTTTCTTTTATAAGGCATGCCCTATGGCATGCCCGTGACCGCCGTGCCACACACCCTAATTGTAAGTGATTTCTCAGCAACAATCTGATCAAATTCTATGAAATTTTTTTTATTTGAATTTTATAAATCTATAGAATTCAAATAAAAAAAACATCGAATTTGATCAGGTAGTTGCTGAAATATCATCGCTCAAAATAGAAGCTGCACCAAATTTTTTTCAGCAAAGATATATCAGAAATCACCTGATCAAATCAGATGAAATATTTTTTATTTGAATTCTATAGATCCATAGAATTCTAATAAATAATTTTCATCGAATTTGATCAGATGGCTGCTGAGATAACTTTGCTCAAAGTTTTTAAAAATATCCCTTCACAAATTTTTAATGCTAGATCAAAATAATGTGGAATATCGTATATTAAGTATTCAGTAAAAATTTCAGATATTATTATTCCAAGAGCAAATATCTGATTTGAAACTTCCGAAGCAATGTATGGTAAAACCGTGAGTTTACCAGATTTTATCTTAAGTCGCTAACATATGCAGCAATGATAACAACCACGTAATATATTTCTACTATGTAAATTTTTGCGTATAATGAAAATATGAAGTTCTTGAATTAATATGCTTACCTTATTTGCGCGTAATAGCAGGTCGGGTCGTTAATTTGAATTTTACTTTTTTCAAAAAATTAGTTAAATTAGGACCCGAAATATTCATAGACGGGTCAGATTCGTATAAAATTAAAAAAAGCGTATTTTTTGAAAATCAAAAAAAACTTACGATATAAAAATGCTATCTTGTTGTTTTTTTTGCAAGTCTTTTCATTTTTAGGCCGCTCGAAGTTGATTAGTTGGAGGCAGGATTTAAACAAACACATATATGTCCAAGAACATTCCGATTAAATTTCATTGGTCAGCTTTAATCATATGGGGGTGTCAATAGAAACCAAACAAATTGTTTTTAATGTTTTTTTTTTTGAAAATTTAAATTAAAATATCTTAGCAACTATTAAACAAACTTGATAAATTTTTTTATTTTAATTCTATAACTATATAGAATTAAAATAAAAAATTTTTTATCAAGTTTGGTTTAATAGTTGTTAAGATATTTTAATTTAAAGTTTAAAAAAAATTTACTTAGAAACAATTTGCTTGGTCTCTATTGACATCCCAATATCTTATGAACTTTTTGCTGTGTTGTGATTTGCTTGTTTAATTTTGGGAGTCAGTAACTAGGAATGGCCAATGTTTTAAAACATGTTTTAAATGGTTTTTTTAAACCATTTAAAATTTCAATAAAAACAATAAAAAAACAAATGATTATTTATTAACCAATCTAATTATAGAATTTTAATCACATGATTATGTCACATTTTAAGTAGCTACCTATCCAGTATGCAAAATTTAATATTCTCAATGTTCTTTGAGAATGCTAATAAAATTTTAAAAACATAATTTATTAAAACATTTTCTCTATGTAAAAATATTAATAATATATATATTTTTGATATTATACAAATTTAATTTTTCTATATTGAGAATATTAAAAAAATCTTGAGAACTTGAAAAATATTCTCATTAATAACATAAAATCAAAATTGAATTTTGCATATTGCATCTATCCGAAGTTATTACTTTAAATATCTAATAGCATCTAGTTAGAATTACATACATAAAGGTTTAATTTAGAGCTTAATATTGATCAGATACTATATTTATTTAAAGTAGCAACTTAGATAAATTGCAACTTCAAGTGTGATATTTTTATATGATATTTAATAAAAAAACACAAAAAATGTTTTAAAACATGGTTTAAAATATATTTTAAAACACAAAAAATAAAACCATGTTTTTTGCCATCCTTATCAGTAACCAAGAGGGGATGACGTTAATCAACTAATCAACTTTGAACGGCCTTAGTAACACCTGATCTATCTACAGATATTTCAGGGTCCTGTTAAATTACTCAAAATATCGCCTATGCGCGTCCCAAATAGCGCCACCTTTCATGTCGTGTAACTTAATCTGAGCAGCATTTTGTCTCGAATTGATCAATTGGTAGATTGATGCATTGTTGTGATTTTATCGTATGATTTATTGTATAATCTCGTATTTGTGATTAGTAATCGTTCGTAATATTTAACGTTAAAGGGAAAGGTAATTTATGTTTTTCCTGCTAACCTAACTTTGTCGGTTTTTTTGTCCCATCCTAGCAATTGATTTGGCGGTCTGCTTAGAAACTATAATTTGATGCCCTGTCAGACTACTGTTATTGTTTATTTGTTTTATAGAGTTATAACCTATAGTACGACGGTTATAATTTGGGCTTTTAAAGTGGAGTGGCTACAGTCACGAAGGAATTTCTCGTATCTGAATACATTTCACTAGCCTAGCTTTTGGTTTACTAGTCAGTGTGTTTTTTTCAGACAAATTCTGTTTTTTTTTTTTTGCCCACTCTATCGTAATAACATTCATGGTGAACAGTAGCAAAATGCGTAGGTTGTCTATTTGATACTCTTAAATTCTGCTATTAGTAGTAGATGTATCACGAAAGTAGAAAGGACAGAATATTATAGTTGTTTTTCATTTATAACCCCGATGAGAGACAAAATGTGTTTTCTAATAGTTTGGATTTAAAACTTTGTTGCTAATTTAGTTATTATAATGGCACCCATTTGTTACGAGATTTTTTTAAAAAAAATCGCATTTTTGCTCAAAATAACACGCAGGGATCCAAATAAGGCACAGGGCGTTATTACGTGTAAATACGATAATTTTTATACAATGAATCTAATTTTGCATACTTTGCTTCCCTATCAAATGCTTAAAGAATTAAGTAATCTTTGTAATTAAGTTTAAAAATATTTCAGAAATTCTTTAAAAAAAAAAAAAAATTTAATGATATTATTAATTAGTGTAATCAATTGTCTCGTCTTGGTAAGTGGGTTGAAAAGGATAAAAAGAAGGCATTATAATGGTACGTGAAATCCGCAGAAAATTGACACCCAAAGAACAGTAATATCAGTTTATTGTTATGGATATAGTGTCGGGAAGGATAAACAAATCCATGGAAAACTGATTCTCTATAGGCGCCTTTTTGATTGTTTTTGCTATCTAGAAGGAGTCGAAATAGAGAAAGATGCATTCGAATGGTTTATGAAATCTGCCAACGATGATTGTCTTTTTGGATAAATTGCTTTTTGTTACAATAGAGGATTAGACATTGAAAAAGATCAAGATATTTGAATTATATAGAAAAAAGAACATCAAGAAGGGCAATATCATGTTGGTATGTATTTATTATCGTATTGGAAGCTGGGTCATGCGGAATGAATAATATCTTATCTAATTGGTATAGTACAAATAACTGTCTTAGTGATCGTAAATACAGTATTGTGATAATATTTTTACTACAGTACTAGCAATGTAAACTTTATTGAATTTAAATGTTAAAATAATTTACTGATTACAGCACCGTATTCATCTGAAAACAAGCACTCCCGAAAGTAAGCACCAACAATTCATATACCGGTATACCCGAAAATAAGCACCTCTTATATGGGGTGTTATCTATTAAAACAGCTCTTTTTTGCAATTTTTTGAAAAATGAGTTTTCATTAGATTTATATAAATTTGACATGATCGATATTTTTCAATTATAAATGAAAGTCGATTTGCATAATAAAAAATCAAGATAATTGTAAAAGAAAAATTTCACGGAGACACGTAAGGCCAACACATCACGAGATTTCCCGATAGTCACCTGTTAAATTTAACCAATTAACCCCATATAATTAAAATAAGCAATTAAATATCAAGTCGTTCAGATCATTATACCAGAAAATAAGTGATCCTATATAAAAAAAAGATGCTATATTCGGAAGAATACGGTACAAATGTTGCAATATCATAATTAAATATAGAATTATAAGAGCAAAATTTATTACAATAATTTAATGATATTACAGTAATTTAATAATAATTTATCAGTGATATATGATCAGTTTATACTATGCCTTTATTTTTATTATACTGAAATCCTTTTCGTTAATATGATTGATGGGCAACTTATACAAATTTATTGAATAATCAAAAATATTCATCATCGAATAAATAGATTCATTCCCATTTACTAATAGTTTTTGATGGGGAATTACGTGTTATACTTAAAAATTTAAACTCAGTAGAAAAATAACCTCCGACCAGTGTTAGATATCTAATGTTCTCAATGTTCTCAAGAACATTAAAATATTTTTGAGAACACAATTTTGAAAATTATGTTCTCATTTGAGAACATAAAATTTGTAAATTGTATTATATCTAAAAACTTTTGAGAACATTAAAAATCTTTCTGAGATCCTAAAATTTAAAATTTATGTTCTCAGAGAACAAAAAAAAAATTTCAGATCTCTAACACTGCCTCCGACCATCAATTAGAGAATAGTTAATAATATAGTAAAAGCTGTGATATTTGCAATAATTCATTTTACACTAGAAATTCATTAATATTTCTTAATCGAATGGTTTACCTCACGCTAGATACTGTATGTAACAATTTTCATTGTGTTTCAAATTACTAACTATAATAATTATCAGTTACAAGGGAATATAAAAATTTTTGCACTAACAGAGAACGTTATAGAAATTCATTTTTACAAACGAAAATTAACAATAAAGCGACATTTATAATATTTCTTGAACTAAAAATTATTCTGTAACTACATTACTTTAACATAGAGCATAATAAATAATAATAATAATTTAAAACATGAAAAGACTTTATATCTGAGGCCTAAACGAATAACAATGCTTTACAATATAAAATATAATGCGTGGTTATGAGAGAATTAACATTTGCAACTCTCTTGAGAACAGCTGCAATTTTCTCCGCAACTGCAGGTACTACAGACGGAGAACATAAGGGTTATTAGTACGATAATTAATCATAATCATATCAAAACTCTTTTTTTTTGCAATAATTACCTGACACCACAGTTAGGGTCTGTTTCGATCTGTTTATCGACGAAATGTTGTTTAGTATTTTTTGTGCAAGCGCAGTTAGCGCACTGGCAAGAAGAACCGCATTTACAATCGTCGCACATTTTAGAAAATTTTTAAGGTTGAGTATGAAATTTGATATTTTGTTTAGTGAATTATATTTTATTATTTGCGTTTTTTTTTGATTTTGAGAGAAGTCTCTTGGTAGGTGTATTTATATTGAAAAATCAATCATTTGTAAACAATTTTTAAAAAAATTGATTATGCATCATTGCATATAGGCAAAAACCCCTCACTCAAAATAGTAATATTTGTTAATTATACTTAGCTTAGTGATGTCGATCACTTGAATTCTAGAACTTTTTTAAATTGTGCTCCTTACATTTCGCATTGTGTATGAGTAATAAAAACTATAAAAACTATATATATGTTGAATATATATTGCTGTATTGTAAAATCTTGATTATTGATGGCAAAAATCCCTCAAAATATACTAAAAAATGTACCGACACTGTATTAATAAGTAGTTTTGTGGATCAGTATAGCATTCAAATTTATACTATACGGATCAGCAAAATTATAAAATCCAACGCTCACATATATATCGTATCTAAAATTACTATCTATCTGAAGTTGCAACTTTAGATATATAAAGTTGCACCTAACCAGAATTATATGTATGAAGTTCTAATTTCAGGGGCTTAATTTTAGTCAGGTCAACTTTATATATCTAAAGTATAGGTAACTTTAGATACGTACGATATATATAATATATAATACTGATCTGCGAAACTTATTAATAATCTCATAACGTACAAGGATATTCATATGATTAGCTAATATATGTTGATCGAAACGTAATCAATCAAACTAATTCATCAAGAGAGTAAATATATTAGCGAAATTTATTGCTAGAGGCATTAATAAACCTGAGATATATTATTAATTAAACAACACCATTATATTTCTCTATTTTGTTACTCGCATTAATATCTGCTATATAAGAATACATTAATTGAACTTTATTAATTATAAATTTCGAATTAATATATTTTTGCTATTACAATCTTTGCATTGCTATATTATTAATTAACTCTAAATGTATCTATTGTACCAAAATCATATTTATGCCTGTTTACTTAATGAGTTAACTCTACACAATATTAAAGTATTACATCAATAAAAAAATTTTTAAACTGAAAACAATAAAAAATTTTTTTTTCAGAATCTAAGCTTAAACGTTTTAATCATTCTTTTTATTCAGCTGTTTTTTGTTTTTATTACTTGTATATGGCTAATAACAACTAATAATAGTTTTAAATAATGAAATTTTCGCCCCTAACGAAGTTTTCAGGGTTACTGTTTATTTTTGATCACTTATTATAAAACACTTTGCACCTATCATATAATTTTATATATTATATATATAATTTTTGGCTCAAAATATTCATGTTGGGGTTAGTATTTAAGTTAATATTATGGTTTGGAAAGATTTTTTGGGCGTAGAGCATTTTACTTAGAATACCGCATACTTACGTACTAATTAGCCAGTTAAGCTAATACAACATAGGTGGTAAAACGCCATAGGTGCATTTTAATAAAAGTGATTTCTGATTATTTCTTTCGACAGTGATTTTTGCTAGTGAAACGCAACAAGTACTTCAAGCTGTATAAATAAGTTACCCAGGCAATTGATTTGCATTGGCTAATCATACGAAGTCCTCCTACGGAGTACAGATCTTTCCTCTTACGTGATTCTTAATTTTCATTTTGGGTTATGCCTCCAAGCAAATTGTCAAGTAAATTGAGTGATTTTTGCCTGAAAAAACTACGGTATAACGGTATCAATAAATCCAATTTATAATTTACTTTATCATTATTGTTGTGCTTTTGCATGAACATTAAACGTTAGCGCTAGATAATAAATCGAAGTTAACAAAATGTTAACAATATCCGTTATTTTAAATATTTATTTTGCAGAATCCAGTATACGTATTATTAACAATAAATTCATATTTATATAGCATGTTTTTGCCGTAACACCTTATGATAATTTATATTTAGTCAGACAATCAACCATGTGAGAACGAAATCGGGAAAATTTACGCAGGTATGATAAAAGTTTAAAATAGAAACTTCATACGAAATACAGGTAGAATAATGGTCTGACCAAGAACAAAACGAGATTTAAGTTGCATACATATCAAATAAATAGTAAATTTTTATTTATTTATTTAAATCGTTGACTAGACAAAGAAAATTAACCAGCTCAGTATGGTAAATAATTTACTGCAACCATTCTAAATTAAGCATTAATTTTGATGACGCATATTTAGAGTTTAAACAATCTATTTGTCATTTAATTTAGACGAAGTGGCAAAAATCATCCACTATGAGTAGAGTCAAGACTACTAAAATTGATGAATACTTAAAAAATGGTGAAGTATATTACAGTATTACCGTATTCCTCCGAAAATAAGCACCCTTTTTTACTATAAGAGTGCTTATTTCAGGTATAATCTCAACTAATAATCTGAACGACTCGATATTTAATTGCTTATTTTCGGGTATATATGAGCTGCGGGTGTGCTTTCATAGGAAGACATTCGTCTGATTGGTTAATTTTTGTAGATCTACCCGTGAGTCTCCGTAATAATTAGCCAATCAAATTATCATTTGATCAATTGCGTAATTTATACGTAATTTATATCGTTTA
>CAJVPY010005476.1:0-11434 GCA_910591965.1 Dentiscutata erythropus
ACAGCCAATATCATTTGTCCGGTTGAGCCAAATTGCCGTTATTCACAAATTTTTGCCCAATAATGTATACATATTTTGTAAAGAAAAAATTATATTACAATTAAAAATATTGATTACATTAACAGCTATTATTTTTTTATTTAATGCCACAGCCAATGTATCTTTTGGCGGGTTTCTAAGCTATTAATACGTATACAAGAGATAGGTTAATTTCTGCATCTAACTTATAAAATAAATTGCTGTATAAAAAATAAATTATGAAATGAACATACATCAAATCCAAGTAATAAAGGAGCTTTCAAGGCAGCCCATAAAGAGAAATGGCTTTTTTGTTCATCAAAAGTAAGTTTACCATTACCTATTTCAAGCATATCAGGATCATTCCAACCTCCTGGACCTACAAATTTTGTAATATTTCGTTGTTGGTCTAAAACATATAAAATTCCTTTCCAAACCGACCAAATATCAGTAGTTGTTCTCCAACTATAAATATTAATCGTAGTGAATTAAAAGAATAATATGGATGCAAAACTATATACAGTATTAGAGAGACAAACTAATACCTATTGCCAATTTTGTGTCCCACAAATGAGGCTCACTTTCCCTAAATAAGAAATAGAGTGAATGTTTAACACTTTAAATAAGCATTATAACTTTGTCGCAACAGTTTTTTAAACACTTCTTTACCCCCAATTACATATACTATGATAAATTGGTCTCTTAGTAGCTATAAAAAGAATGAGTTAGTTTTACAGTACCTGATATACCATTCATATTATCAGAAACATATAATTTTACCTTTGAGTGCATCTCGCATTGCCTATATAAAAAGAATCAACATTACTAAAAATAGTTTAAAAACGCATCAATACATTGCATGCCTTACCGAATAACGAATCACCGCACTAACACCAGTATTATTGCAATTATCATACTTTAAATAATCAACACCCCAATCTGCGAATGTTTTTGCATCTAATTTCTCATAAGCTATGATAAAATATTATTAAATAAATAGAAAATATCTAAGTAAGAGTAAATATAAGAGATGCAGGGCGGTTAGCACAGTGAAAACGTGTGACTTAATTGTTAAAAGCTAAAACTATGATTATAATAAATAAACTGTGCTAATAAATAAACTATAACACTAAAACTATCTAAACTACAATCTAAAACCCTAAATGCTTCGGTTTGGAAGGCAGAAAGTAGGCGTGGAGAAACTTGGTCCGAGTCTCGAAGCTTTTCGGGTCTTGCTGCGGGTTTCTTGGCGGTTAGGATAAGTATACCGTTGGATTATACTTGTTTTGGTTAATAATATATCTCAGCCGGAAGCTGATTATGTCTTTTCCCAATAGTCAAGGTTTGGCTGGTTTCAGTCTTTAATACGATCGTTAAGATTCTTAACGAGTGTCACGTGGGTCACGTGTGATAACTACTGCGGTGTTCGGTGGTTTAATATTCTTACGTCATGGGTAAGAATATCGGTAGACCGGAGGCTTAATTCGGTTTAACGTCACGAGTCGATATTAGCTGAGGTCGGAAGTTGGATCTTCAATTGATCAATGAGGTCACGAGCACCTGATGTCACGGGAAATTTGGCTGATCGATGTAATTAATATGCAACAATACTTCGATCACTAATTCGATTGTTATACTAATTAGTGATAACAATGCGTCACGGGTAAGGTTAAGTATATTTATAAGAGGGTTTTATCTTTATTCAATTCTCTTTCTTATTTTCTTTAAGCGATTATGAATAATTCGGGGACAAGGTTTTTATCAATAGGGACTTTAGAGTTAACTCTTCTACTCGGATTTCGAAGGTTAAACTCCACTATACGACGAAGTAACAGTATATTTTATAAAATTGGGACAGTGACAAGGTTTAATGGACGATTTATGAGGAACAAGGGAAAAAGATAAGTAACTTCTATTATTATGATTTCGAAGTATATCTTAACTGCTCCTTTATTAAGAAAGAAAAGCTCTCCTTATATAATTATTTTTACATATAGTGGAATTCTTCGAATCTACACTATTCTAACTATTTTCTTTATAACGAGAATAATTATTATTCTCGCTATCTTTAGGATTCCTACAATCTAGAGAATTCCCAGAATTCCTACAATTTGTACCACCTACGACTACTAAAATGGAAATATCAAGGGCAACAGAACAAAAATGGGACTACTAAGGTCAATCTGCCCCTCACAACAGTCAGCAATTCCAGCATCACCATAAATCCCAAATAATAAACGTTTATTATGCACATAATCCGCAAGATCTTATAGTAAAATATAAAAATTAAAAGTTAATAATAATAACATCGTAATAAGCAAAAAATAATTTTTTTATAAGTTATAGAGTGTGAACATAAAGCATTGATTACCTTTTATGCCATGAGGAAATCTTGCGCACAAAACAATATATTAATTAAATGAGATAACGCAATAATTTTATGACTAAAGAATGTATTACACTCACGCTTTTCGATCAGGAATGAGTTTTTTACTTTGACTTCTCTTACTATTTGACCAACAATAATCTATATAAAATATACAATAAATATAGATTAAAATCGACAACATCATTTCAGATAATCTTATAGAATTAATGATCTCACCAAGATTTAAATAAGTATAACCAACTTTGCGAAAACCATGAGTAACCATGGCATCAGCGATATGTCTAATTAAGGAGTCATTAATAGAACAACCAAACTTTAAAATGTTTAAGATTTGTTTACATGATTATAACTGTTCCATCCCATAGGCGGCGTTCTACCAAGGCCATTCTCCAAGCATGAAACGATCGTAGCGAATAAGATAATAAAAAGTGTTGTCCACATTATTTTCGAATTTATACTATAATAAACAACAGGCACAAATATATATTTTTTTGCTGTACTGCAAAAAATAAAAAATAAATAAATGACTGAAAATCTTTATTCAAATAGCAATGTTGCGTAAACTTCTCAAAGTGAGATGTGAATTTAGTAGAGGATATTTATAAATTTTATTAACGAATGATACCTCTACATGCAGAAAATTCTATTTTAAGGGAATTGAAACATTTTACGTATTTTATAAGAAATACTACTTTTATCCCTATAGTAGCTCTATATTGTTACAGTTATACATGGGTGTCTAAATTATTTTTGAAAAATCGCATTTTCGGCGAACATTTCGGCATTGCCAAATTTTTTAAATGAAACCCTTCGAAATAACTATATTATATGGTATTTTGATGAAATATAGTTCAAAAAATTTCGGCAATAATTTCGGCAAATATGAAAATTAATTTTGGCACTATATGACTAATTTCGGCTGCCTAAATGCCGTAATTACTTTTTTATTAAGATGGGCAATTTAGGCACCCATGTATAGTTACAGTTTACCGCATATTTGTATTATATATAATGTTTTTGACTTATCGAGTCTTACATCCATAATAATTATCTTAAAATCCTTAACGAATCAAAAATTGAAAAATGTCTTCCATTTAAAATGAATGACAAAATGAATGACAATACCTATTATTATACTATTAAGTGTATTTATTGTTAAAATCAATGGCGATGAAGCATCGGTATACTATGTAAATCAAAACTATATATGATCTAGCTGTTAAGTGGTCCGACTCAAACCGACTGACTGCCGGTCTGTCTTTTTTGGGACGGACCGATAGTACCGTCGGTCCTAACTCCGAAACTGTTAAATTTTAATATTTGTTCGTTCCAACTAATTATGATCAGGCTAATATGCTGGTAGTAGAGGTGTTGACATTTAGAAATTTGGAGGTAGCTATCCCTGCAAAAATATCACGGCGATACGGCATGTTTGCCGTATAAGTAGAAGAGCCGCATGCCGTATAAGTGTTGTAACCGTATGCCGTCATTCACTTTAATTTAGTGGGCGAATATAAAGATGATCTATTAATCAGTGGATTAAAAAGTGATTCATGTTTATAAACACTTATTTACTACTGAGGCCAGACCAACTTGATTCTTCGTTTAACACAATTTGTTGTGATAAATGTTATACAGTGCACTTCAAATGCACTTCCCTATAATGATAAGTGCACATAATTTGATAAAATTATTCGTTATGCGTCGATTATGCCCATAAATGAATATTCTATAAATGCACTTTTACTTGAAAACGTGCAGTTATGGAAGGTTGATTGTATTGGATTTACTTTTATTTCGAATCAGTGTTTCGAACGAAACTATTTTCAAAATCCGATACGTTTCTCCCAGAGGAATTTTAGTTTCGCCCTATAAGTCCGAAACCCTCCGAAACTAGTTTCGCACAATTTGATCTGCAAATTATCTGCAAAATCGGGTTTCGCTTCGAATTAACGCATATGGGTATCCCCGAAATAGTGCACATCCTAATGTAGCACATAATTTGTTGCGATAAATGATATACAGTTGGCACTCCATATGTGCACTCTCTATAAGTGCACTTCACATGCATTTTTCTTATGATGAAATTATTTAATATTATCATTATATGTAGATTATGCCTCATAAATGAATATTCTATAAATGCACTTTTACCCAAAAACGTGCAGTTATGGAAGGTTGACTGTATTGGCTTTAGAAAATCAACTATTATTTCGAAATAACGCACAGATAGGCGTTATTTCGCGCTTATACAATATCTAACGTTAAAGAAATTGGCAAAGGAGGTATACTCAACAACTTGATTGAATTATATACAAAAATTGATTATAATTGTGTAAAGCGCATGAACCATCTCGTACAAAACTATTGATTTTTTGTGTTACTGAAATTTGACTGGCCAGCGAAATTTTTCAAGTAGTAATGCAATACGGCATACTACATCCATCACTCATGACAACTATCTCACGGCAATATAACTTCGGGGTAGTACGACATCTACGTCATAGCGTTGATTTTCACTTTCCCGAAACCTACCTTCTTGAAATACCATTTCCCCGACCCCAAAATTCCGATATCCCTTTTTCCCGACAAGAAATATTTCTGACAGTATATTTTACTGATAGAAATTTTTTACCGAATTTTTTTCCCGCCACAAACAATTCTCCGACAACCTGAATTTCCGAAAAATTTTATTAGACAGACTTTTTCACCGAAACCCCCTTTCTCCGAAACCTTTTCACCGACAAATATTTCCTCGAAAGGATGTTTCACCGAAAAAATTGGTTTCCCGAAAAGATATTCCTCTAAAAGAAATTTCCCAACAAGACATCTTCTCGATAGAACAAAATTGCATAAATCAGGCAAACTCAACGTGAAGTGATTGTCAGTGAAATAGCTGTCGGCAAATTAGTTTATGCCTTTTTTCGGATTATCAGATGACCCAGAATTTATAAAAATAGCTGTAAATTCGGTAAAACATCCTTTAGTAAAAGAGCTTATAGTAATATATTTTCAAAGAAAAAGAATGTCAGAAAAATGTACCATTCGGAAAATGGCATGTCAGTAAAATAGACATTCATCTTTTTAATATTCGGTGAAAAGAAATTGTTCATCAGTATCGATTAAATATTATTTCGGTAAAATGAGACTTTCGGAATTATTTCTTGTTAGTAAAATGGGATGTCAGTATTATGAATTCGGCGAAATGGTATTTCAGTAAAATTGATTTCGGGAAGTTAAACCGTAACCCGTCATAGCCGTAATGCCGTAAGTAGTCACTACTCTGAGAAAATGTCTGCATTATTAGCTGGTAGCTATTTTGTACATCTTTAATACTGATTTTTATAGATATAATTGTCGTTGGAATCGATCACAAACATATTATTTATAAATGTTAAAATGTATCACACGTAAATTAAGCTATTACTAAATATGAAAGATTTTTTGTACATAGTAATAATTAATATTAAAAATTAATACTGTATTCCTCTGAAAATAAGCACCCCCGAAAGTAGGAACCTCCTATACCCGAAAACAAAGCATAGCGGAAGTTTATTTTGATTGGTTGTTAAAATACCCCGGGAAAAATGTTGATCGTACCCAGGATAAAGTATCGGCATACCCACTCATAAAACTTACAAAAAATTTGTCTAAAGATGCGTATTATAGTCTTACAATATATTAATTTGATTCATAATAACTATTTTATTCATATTTTGCGATGTATATATTATCCTTTTCACAATAAGTGTACTAATTTTACAATAAACAATTAAGTTTCGCAATACAATATTTAACTTGG
This sequence comes from Dentiscutata erythropus, assembly GCA_910591965.1. Lineage (NCBI taxonomy): Eukaryota > Fungi > Glomeromycota > Glomeromycetes > Diversisporales > Gigasporaceae > Dentiscutata > Dentiscutata erythropus. The sequence continues at coordinate 6,210 of CAJVPY010005476.1, forward strand.
ATTTTAAAATACATGAATATTTCTAACAACTACAACTATAAATGGTTTATTTATAACTATACTCAGGGTTGGCAATGGACTATGTCCATTAAAAATAAATTTGCCAATGGAGCTCAATGGACCAATGTTATAATCCATTGATCCATTGGTCCATTTACCATTCATCTATTAGCTTATTATTTTTATAGGATAATTAAATTTTACATATTATAAGTAAAAGTTTACTTATTTTATTTAATTTATATTATTTATATATTTATCATCACCACTGTAGCCATCGAATAGAAAAGCTTGTACTATTATTACTTTGAAGATTGATATTAGAGATGATATGTGATCTGGGTTATAAAATATAGAACTTAGATATTCAGATTATTGTAAATGGTATGTGAATTTATATAATCTTTATTTTAGAAGGAATTTATAGAGCATCTATTTTTTCCAAGTATAAAGATTGAGACTGTTATTTGTTTAACCACATTTAACCATTTATTTATATTACACAGTTAAATAAATAAAGGTTTAATAAACATTCTTATTCTTAAATTGCTTTGTTAAAATCACATGTCTGACACTATATTACATGTGCATTATTTTTATTGCAATTTGCGACCTTTATATTCAATAATTCTTACTTTGTAATAGTTAGTTCACATATGCTTCATAAATAAATTTTTATGCTTACCAGCTAAATTAAATTAATGCAAATAATAATAGACTTGAATAGCTTATTTTATGCTTAACATTAATTAACTATAATCACTATAAATAAATTAATGCAAATAAAATAAAAAGAAGCATTTTTTAAATATTTAGATTAATTAACTATCTTTATACCCAGTTAAATATAAATAAATAAAAATCTTATATATTATTGTTGATTAAACTATTAATAAATAGTTAAATAATTAAACTAGTGCTTTGATTCGCAATCTGACTAATTCAGATTTATTTGATAATTCAGATTACTTTAAATAAAATTTTTTAATAAATAAAAAAAATCTGGATAGGTGGGTAAGAAAAAAATTTAAAGGTTATAAATATTGTATAGCTTTATAGATTAGATAAAATTAATTTACTATATTTAAATTATTGTTATATATTTAATCTATTGGTTCATTGGGATTGTGATTTTTCAATAGAACCAATAGGTCTGGTCAATAAACCAGAGGTCCATTGGTACCAATGGACAAAATGCCAACTCTGACTATACTTATAGCCTAAATAAATATAACAAAAAAAATTAAGTACAGTTTAGAATGTAGTTCAAAATAATGCTTTTTTATTAGACAAGCAAACCTAATTGAAACAGAATCTTTCAACTTTACTCACCAATTGCTTAGGTTGCCAAATTATTTTTTGACCTTTTGAAATCTTTACTTCTTATCTAGATCTTGAAACTTTTGTATCCTATTGTATCCCATTGTATCCCAGGTTAAAAAACAATAAAACTCAAAGTAAAATACTAATAACTCAAGTTGGTTTCTACATTACATATTAAAAAAAATTTTTCTTATATAACATAATGATTCTTACTTATAAAAAGTACTTTAAAAATTACAATTTACTGTATAAAAAAAAGGATTGTTGCCAATCATATTTGGCCTAATTTTAGCCAATCAAAACAATCTTTCACTATGCTCGAAAACAAGCACTTCTTATATAATAGAAATAAGTAACTAAATATTAAATTATTCAAATTTATAGTTGAGGTTATACCTGAAAATAATCAGCCTTATAACAAAAAAGGGTGCTTATTTTCAGAGGAATACAGCAAATAATTAGGATAGATATTATTAAAACTAATCTTATTAACAATGTCATGCCTAAAGTTGACATTTACCTGAAGTTGTAACTTCAGGCATCTGAAATTACACTTGCCTTAAATTACCTAAAATTACTAATTAATGCATGCAAGATGATCTAATTTTAGGGGTTAATTTCAGTCAAGTGCAACTTCAGATGCCTGAAGTTGCAACTTCAGGCAAATGTCAACTTCAAGCACAACAACGATATTCTATTTTGACCAAATTTGTACTATTTATATTTATGTGATATATTCTATTTTTACTATATATTGTACTTTATACTGCATTTATACATATAATCGGCAGCCAAAATTTCCTATTAATCTATAAAAGGGAATTTTTATACCCACTATCAGTGCCTAAAATCTATTATAAAATTTTGTGATTTTTGACAAAATTGAAAATGATCACTGTGTTAATTTTAGTAAATAAATATAATTGATTAGAATGCTACCAAAATTCAACAAATTTGGCCCAAATTAGCATAGCAATTATTTCTATTTTTATCACAAATCGCAAAACTTTTATAATAGATTTAAGGCACTGCTTACCATTTTATATTTCTTAGATATAGATATGATATAATCTGATCTGATATCGATATGATACAATACTAGCAAATTATTTTTAAAAAAAAGAATTTGAATTAGTTAAAAACAACTTAATTCTATTTAAAAACCTTCCTTTTTGACCTTGTATGGCTATTTTACTTTATATTTATGTTTATACTTTCTAAGATATTTTAGAATTTGTTTTTTTATTTTCTGATTTTTTGCCGGTATGATGAATTGATAATCAGTAGTCATCAAAGGCCATAACAAAAAATCATAATAAAGAATTTGATCTTTTTTTTATTCATTTGATTATGTATGTGTAATAAAAAAAGTAAATAATATGTTATACATTCTCTACATATAGTGTCACCTGGAACTGTTATTGTCACTAAATAATATGTTCTGATTAGTAGGCCCAATCATAACTTATGGTTTATATAAGGTAGAAATACTAAGCTACTGTAAAGATGCATGTTATTTTTTCTACAAGTCATTTATACAGATATATATTGCCATTTGTATAATAGTAAACAATGACCTGTAAAGAAAATAACTGTGCTGAAGTACTTATCTGTCATTAAGTATTTACTATTTTGATGTCTTTTTTTTACCTAATTTATTTAAGCATGGTGTAATTTCTTTTGATAATTTTAATACAATAAACTCAATTAACTATATACTGTGGTTATAGTAAGTTCTGTAACAGAATTCTTTTTTTATATTAATCTATAGTAAAAATAACAATCTATTATATAATGCAAGGCAGTGTTACACAAGGAGACAAACACTATGTGACAAACATTATGAGACAAACACTATGAGATAAACACTATAAGATAAACACTATAAGACAAAAATACAATCTGATTGGCTACTGCTATAACACATGATTCCTATTATTGTTGCACAAATTTGAACATAAAATGTTAAAATTGAATAATACCCGTGGATATGAAGAACCGGGTATATATCATATTAAAAGTAGTAAATCAATATAGATATACCACGGATCTATTTACTATATATATTTTATAATAATTTCTTTGTTTTTAAATTAACAATATTTTATATTTGAATCCAGAGCAACGCGACGGGTTAGATGCTAGTAATATAATAAAACTAATTAGCCTTAACTACATATTGTATTCATCATAATAGCAAGCATTGTAATGAAATTTTTTTACAATAACCTTAATAATAATAATTTCAATATAAACTAATTCAATATTAACTACTATATATTACATTAGTTTTTTTACAATAACCTATAATAGAAATTATAATAGTATATTACTAGAATAGCAAGTAAATTTTAAACAGAATATTTGTAGTCACTTATGATAATAATATAATAATTCTATTGCAAATTAACTTAACCTTAATTATATATTTTGGTTATAAGAATATCAAGTAAGTAGGACCCCGAAATATATATATAGAGGTAAGGTTTTAGTTTGCTTATTTTTGATCTTTTTTGTGCAGATTATTTCTATTTATAGTAATTAGTTTGCCTTTTTTTCTGCAGATCTTTCTAAATTTAGTAATTTTTGTAAAACTTTACCCCCCATATATATTTCGGGGTTCTAAGTAAGTTCTATAATAGAATTTTTACAGTAAAAAAATGATGATAATTCTAATACAAATTAACTTAACTTAGTTTAAACTGTGCCCACCAGAATAGCAAGTTCTGCAACTAAATTTTTTATAGTAACTCATAATAGAATTATAATAATTCTATTACAAACAAATTAGATCAATATTAACTATATAGAAGGTTAGTAAGTTCTGTAACAATTTTTATAGTAATTCTACAATAGAAATCACTATTAACTACATAGAAATTAGAGTAATTCTAATAAAACTAACTCATAATCAAAGAAACAATAAGTTCTGCAAAGAATTTTTTATAGTAATTTTACCAAGATAACAAGCTTTATAACAGAATTTTTTATGATATTTTTAACAAAAATAATTTAACCTTAACCAATCTGTGTGTAAGTTCTATAACTGAATTTTTTAAAGTAAAGTATAATATAAATCGCAATAAAACTAATGCAAGCTAACTTGATCACATACTAAGCTCTATAGTAGAATTCTTATAGTAACTCACAATATAAGGTGGGTGGTACTAAATATCATCTATCACACTAGATCATTTAAGTCAGCCCTGAATAATTGTTGAAATATGAATTTTGCTATCACTAACAAATTACATTAAGTGCTACTTGAGAACAGTCTAAAGAATTAATATAGATCAAATTATAACAAATATTCTGTATATAAACTTTTATAAATCATTCTGAATTCTGAGTTAGAGATCATTAAAGCTATACTGGTATAAACAATACTAACCAACCAAGTTTATAATAAGATTATCATTTTAGTAATCTTGAGCAAAATTGATAAACTCTTGCCCATCTAGCAAGAGTAATATATTCCAACCTGTAATTAGTTATTTTTAAAACCAAATATCAAAACAAATTTCTTTATTTATTAATTTGGTACCTATTGTACATTTATAAAGATGTGCAAAAATACTGTAATGATGAAATTGGTTCATATATAAATTTAGAAATTGAGTAACTTTAATGAAAGCCTGTAAGTAAAGTTCTTATACATTTAATCAATTTAACTTTAACTATACAGTTTATTTTTCAACAGTCGATTTATATTAAAAAGAGCAACTAAAATAAATTCTGTTAATAAACTTAACAATACAAAATTGTTAATCAATAAACTAATAATTCAATTTAATAGGCAATCCGCCAGTCACCTGGATAAAAAATTTTTTTTTTATATATAAATTTTACTATAAGTGCGAATACACAGTGCTTCTATCTAAAACTTTTTTTATACTAAGTAA
>CAJVPY010005477.1:0-11434 GCA_910591965.1 Dentiscutata erythropus
ATATAAACAAACACCCCTGAAAAAGCCCTCTAAAATTTTATAATTTTATAATAAAATAACTTAAATTCTCAGCATAAGCCAATCTCAGCATAAGCTGCCACATATAATATAGATAAATATATGGCAAAGTGGTTGGTTATGAGCAGTTGACAGATATCAGTCAATTGAGATGTCATGCAGATTACAGGGTAAATTTTTACTAAAAAATTTGAGTGATCGCATCTATATATAAAAATCTCCTTTTATAGTAAATTGCAATGATGTCCTACTTTTGATCACTAGCTTCAAGGGTTTCATAAAAGGAAATTACACTTACAAGGTATAGTGTGATAGCTTAGAAAGTTAAAAACTATGTTATGAATAAGTTTAAAGTAAGATAAAAAATAAAACTAAAAAGAATCTTGCTATTAAAAATAGCTTTTTATTATATATTTTATAGTACTAGCAATGTAATAAAGCTTGTGATTTACAGAAGTTGTTGCATGTAGTATAAATATTTAATAACTTAACTTTGATTTTAAAGTTTTGCTTTGAATTTAAAGTTATTTTTTAACAAAAGAACAAAGTACTTAAAACCTCACTGTAATTTTGTAGAATCTACTTTAAAGAACAAACTGCCATGTTTGGTAGAAAGATTTTAGAGCAAAATAAATTATTACTGTACTATTACAACCACTTGTATTATTCAAATTTGTAGTTATAAATCATATATTTATATTTATATATTTATTAATTGAATTAATACTATATATAATAAAATTTATATATTAGATATTACAGTATTATAGCACGGCTACTATTGAACATGAGTATTACACTATTTATATTATAAATCACTTTCTTTTTATTTTGTCATTCATGCTTGTTATTTTGCACGATATTGTATTGAATTTAAGAGGTTTAATAATTTATGATCAATGACTATCTTACTATGCTAGTGTTTAATATAAATTTTTACTTAGCTATAATATCAATATAGGATAATTGAGATACATCACTGTTTCAACGTGACATTATCTCATATTTATTATACTATATATATTATATAAATATCATAATATAGTCATACCTCTATATAATCACCTTCTATATAATCACAAACTCTATATAATCGCATAATTATTTTTTTAATATTAAAAATACCTTTATATAATTACAATTATAGTACTATTACTATCTCATTTTTTATAAAGATTTTTTACTAATTAATAAAAATACTTCTTTAAAATTACAAATTAATAAAACTTTTTTTTTAAATTCTATAGTAGTTGCTAAGATATCTTTAATAAAAATTTTTTTTTTTGGTTTTCATAACCTGACCAGGTCATATTTTGAAAATTTTTTGAAAAAATTTTTTTATATGATTTAATAGTTGGATGAGATTTTAAAATTTTTTTTTAAAAAATTTTATAAAATTTATATAAAATTTTTTATTATTTTTTAAAATTAAAATTTAAATTTTATTATTTAAAAATTTTTAAATAAAAGTCTGGCTTGTTAGATTTTTTTTTTTTTATGTTAGGGAAGTGTTATTTATCATCTGATTTTTTTTAGCAGGGGGGTGGGTGCCAAAATATCATACTAATAAATCACATATATATATTTTATATATAATTGTAATCATTTAAGGGAGGGAGGAGATTTTACTATTTACAAAAAATCAGATGATAAATAACACTTCCTTTATGAGAACCAAAAAATTAATTTTATATGGCTTAATACATAAAATTTTTAATATTTTTACTCAAACTTTGATAATGAATATCTTGATAACTATTTTTTTTTTAGTGATTATGTTATATTTTATTAGAAAGATAATACTGTAGTTATATATACTAATGCTAATACTATTTCTGATACTAAGTATTTATAAATAAAAATATAGCTTACCTGGTTATCAAAAATATCTATATATGATCTGTCAAAGTAAAATTTGGTTTATTATCTAATTAGTCATTATTGTCTAATTTAAATAAATCATTAACATAGTTCTACAGCTTGTTATGATCTTTTTTTAATTAATATTCTATTAACTATTTGTATTCAACTATCTATCTCTGTATTATTATATTTAAACATTCCTTATATTCTATTTTTTCTTTGATTCTCTCAATTTTTTTTTTTATTTCTACTTTCTTTTCACTTAAATTTTTCTTTTTTTGTTAGGTTTTCTTGTTAGATTTTTTTTTTTTTTCTTTTAGTATAATTCTCAGAGTGTATTTTTATTCAATTGTTACAATACATCTCTGCTTCCATATAGTGTTCTAAAAGAGGCTCAACTATTTGTCTAGCCATGTTTAGAGTATATAGTTAACTGTTCTTCTTTTTATCCTTTTTACAAATAGCAGATCTCTATATTTGTGTGCCAATATTTCTCTTGCTAAACTTTCTTTTTTTTCTGTATTTCAAGTACTTTCTTCCAAGAGGATTTTTTTTAGCTACAATTTTTTATTTTTTTTCTTTTCTTCTAGCTTTATCACATCTCAAATTTGTTTTATAATCTTGAATTTTTCAAGTTTTCAAATTGTTTGGTCTTCAATATATACAGTAAGATATTTGTATATTTCTAATTTTTTTTTATATTTGTAGTATAGTATTTTTTTATATAGGTCTTGCTGATCTCTATTCTTTTTTGCAGAGTTGATAGCTTTCTATTAATTGCTTTAATTCTAAAAGCTCACTTTTTGTTGTTTATATGGTTTTTGATTTTAGTTTTCTAAATATGTTTCAAAAGATTTTTAAAAGCTTTCTAATTTTTTGTTTGATTTTTTTTTTGGTAGGTTGAGTTTTTTCTATTTTTTATAAAAGTCCACTCAGCTTTGTAAAAGATATTGAGCATTTTTTTGATAAAGTAATGAATTGGTACTTTAATACTTTTTTCTTACTATGTCAAGTATATTATTAAACCATTATTTCTTTCTATTTTGTTAAAACCTTTTTTGGCTAAAAGATCTGCCTTTTTGTTATAGATAATATCTGAGTATACTTTTATTTTTGTTAATTTAATATCAAGCTATTTTATCTAAATCATACTGTATATTTTTCCTACAAACCTTGCAGTTTTGATTTTATACCAGCTTCTGGATATTTTTAATTTTTTGCAATTTTCTATTATTTGAATTGCTGCTTGACTGTCTGTAAAAATTTTTATTTTTTTTTGCCTAGGTATCACCAAAAGTGCTTCTAATATAGCAGTAAGCTCTAATTTTGTCAAAAAGAATTATTTATTTATTTTACTTATTATTTCTCTAACTATTTTTCTCTTGCTATCTAATTGTACTATACCTAGTTTTACAAAACTCTGTTTTTTTGTCTACAAATAAGCCATCTATATAGAATACTAGATCTTCTATCTTTTTATTTTCTTTAAGTGCTATACAAAGTTCTTCTCTTCTTCTAGAGCTTTTAATTGTTTTTTTAATACATGCTAAGTCTTATTTTTCTATTACAATATAGACTTTTGTATTGTTTTCAGGTATATTATCTGTTTCTATATTGCTTATATCTGTAATTTTACTAAGCATCTTGATATTCAAGAACAAGTTTCAACCTTTTACTCCTTGTATTATCTATTAACTTATATTGTAGATATTGTTTTTTTTAGTTCAAGAGTACTAGTTAGGGTTTTTTTCTTTATTTTTATTTTTTTTATATTTTCCATAGAGCTATTTGAGTTTTCCTTGTCCTTTTTCACTCTACTATCTCTATTTTCTTAGTAGATTTTTTGGATATTACTTTGCCAAAAATTAGAGACTCTTCGTTATTTGTTAAACTAAAGATTTATTTTTTTTTAATTTTTTTATTGAAATTTTTTTTCTTTTAGCTTTAATTTAAAGCATATTTTTTGTTTCCATTATTTTGAAAGATTCTTTTAATTTTTCTTAAAAAAAGGTTATCTAAAACTACTGACTCTAGCTTCTTGAACTATGCTAATATTCTACCTTTTAGTAATGAGTTTTTTATTTTTTTGACATGTTGCTAGATTAAAAATATCTAGCTTTGTTTAAGAGTCTTTAAACTTTTTAATTAATTATTCTGCTTTAATATTGCTTTTATCTCTTTTCTAGAGTTCTTGGTATCTAGAATTAACTACTCTTTTTCTGTTAGATTATTTGCAATTGATAGATTAAGTTTTTTTAGCTATTACAAGAATATTTAAATTAAGATTATTTGTTCTATAAGCTCTTTTTCTTTAGCTACCAGATTAGTTATACTGCTATAAGATCAAGTTGAATCTCTTTAAGTCATAATCTAGTTAGCTTGTCTACTAGTTCAAGATTGTTTATTCTTATTATCTATTTTGTTATTACTGTATATTCCCAAAAATAAGCTACTCCAAAAATAAGCTACCCCTTACTTTTAAGCTAAAAATATAAAATCTTCTTTTATCTGAAAATAAGCTACTTCCAAATTTTTTAACAGCTGTTATATATAAAAGTCAAAATTGTACCAAGTAAATCTATATTTGTCAATTAATAAAAGTTGTTCAGAATATAAAAATACACATATTCTAAACTAATAAATATTATCAAAAATTGGTTTAAACTTTTAGAATATATATAGTTTTAAATTCTGAACAATCTTTATTAATTAATAAACATAGATTTGCTTAGTACAATTTTGACTTTTATATATATAAACTACTTTTATTTAATAAAAAATGACTAAAAACTTCTTTTACTCAAAAATAAGCTACCTCTGAAATTTTCATATAATTTTTTTGCCCAGGAATATATAGTAGGTGTTCTATATATCTTTGCTACAAAGATTTGAGGTCTACTATATTTTTAAAAAAAGAAAAAGTTTGTAGCTATGTTTTCTATTTCTGATTTCCACTTTACAACTCTTGTTATATAGCTTTGAATCTCATTATATTCTTTTTTCAAAAGAACCCAGGTATTTAGTTTGTATTTGAGTCTTAAAAAGAGTATTTTGTTATTTATATATTTAGCCTATTCAAAAGATATCTCTTTAAATTAACTAGTTTTATCTTTTTTTTTTTAAGCCTATTTTTAGATTTCTATTTTGCTTGTAGTTAATTTTTCATATAGGATCTGTTTTTTTTTTAAAATTTTCATGATTTTATGATCATTTAAAGCTTGAGATGTATTTCAATTCCAACTTCTTATAAAATTATTTTCTTCTATTAAAAAATCTAATGATTTTGTTTATTATAAAATCTAAATACCCAATTTTTTCAAGTTTGGATTTTTATTTTCTAATAATTCATAATCTGTTAAGATACACCTGGATAAACCCACCTTTAACTATCTTTGTTTCATCCTTATTATTATTAATTTCTCCAGAAGCCCAACTGAGTTTAATCTTACTAATAGCTCTGAAAAGTGGTGCTCTATATATCTATTCCACAAGCTTTTAAAATTTACTACTTTTGGATATTTTGTTATTGTGTTTGCTACTGTGAATAGCATTGACATTTTCCACTTTGTAAGACAAACTATGAGTTGATGTATTTTATTACATTGAGCTTTAGTTAGGCATGAGAGCATGATTCTATATTCAAGCATAGGTATTAAAACCACATTGATTATATATACTATTTGACTAGATAATTTTTTTTTATATTTGAGTAAGCCTGTTATCCTGTTTACTTTTTTTTTGCTCTGTATATATCTGATTATTACTGGTTTTTAACTAAAATCCAAACTTCTAAAAAACATATTTTCTTCTTCAAGCTCTTAGCCAGAATTTTTGTTCTTGGGTTTCTAGCCCACACAAACAAATCATCATCAGTTCTTTTAACTTCTAGCTTTACTACTACTTCAATATCATTTAGCTTATAGAATTCATTTGATATTGTTATAGAACATACTAAACATCTAGGAACATACTAGATATTTTAACCCCAGCAGATCCAGAAAGTTCTGACGATCAAAACAAGCTATAATACACGATAAACAGACTGACGAATAACCGGCAATTGATAAACAAAGATAAGCCAAGAATTGATAAATAATAAGCTGAAATGAATTTTTTTTTTTTTTTTTTTTTTAATTAAAGGAGACTTTCTTGGTCGGTGAGAGTTTATTAAGCAAAATTAGACACTATACATTATAACAAAAGTATATCAAGCCACATATACACCTTTTGGATATTTATTTAAGTAGTCCACCCAAAGGTTCTATACTATCTGCTATACCTGTAACCCAACTAGAGAATTACCCATTTAAACCTTTTAATCTTAACATATTTGGCCTAATATTACCTAATATGAGTGTAACTCACTATTTAAATGTAGATTTTGCAACTCCACTACATATTTCTAGCCAACTTAGAACACTTTACTATCCTTGAAGGTAAGCTCAACAGAGTGATACATGTCCCATATATGCATTCACTGCATATTCTGTAATATTTTCCTAGTTAGTATCTGTTGTGCTACTAACACCAAGTTTGTATCTCAAGCTGCCTTTTAGAGCACTGCTATAACCTGATCTGTATCCTAAGCTACAACCTTCCTAATTAGTTTCCTATTATATATTTATTGCTTTTAATCGATTTACAACAATTCTAGTACCCACACTTGAAACCGTCTCCTTGCCTGGATTCTTTATCAGTCTTTTTCTTACTTCTAGCTAGCAACCCGGAAGGGTCAGTCTGCCAGGTTTAGGTGCCTGAAGGATGCCCTCCTCTTGGTTCATACTTTCGGAGCGTATACTTTTTTTCTCCGGTGCATTGGCTCAGCGGTTCAGCTAGTATGCTCCTCTACTTAAGGATCTGATTGCTCAGTTCTTTGATCTCAGGCCCTGGTTCAAATTCAGTCCTCTTGTGGTATTATCGAAGATCACTGTTATATCCAAATTCGAGACTTCCCAAATAGGTTTTTAGTTATGCCGGTTTCTTGAGTTTATTGCACCAAACCTCCCATTACTAGATAGTATGACTGAAGTTACAGATTAGTTCTAAATTCAACTGATAAGCATAGCTGTCAACCGAATACAAGCCTATTTTTCAAATATTGTTGTTTGTGAGATTCGAACTCTAAATCTGCCATTTGGAAAGAGTAACGACTAGACCACTACATTAAGTCGGCACACCTTGCTGGAATAGATTTACAATACTTGTAAATCTATACTTATATAATATTTCTTAATGTTTTTTTATACTTCTTAATGTTTCTTAATATTTCTTAATGTTTTTTAATGTTTTATTATATTTCTTAATGTTTCTTATTATTTCTTATAGTTTCTTATTATTTCTTATTGTTTCTTATAGTTTCTCATTGTTTTATATTCTTTTGATATATGTTGTAAAAGCTATATAAACTCTAGCTTTTATTTTTTTTTTGACAGGAGGATTTGTTCTCTGCAATGTTCTAAAATATTAGGATTCTATAGAAATAAATATCTGTAGATAGCTTAGTATCTAAGCATTGTATTATAAATAAATAAACATATCTTTGCCCTAAAGTAAACCATATCTCTATACTTCTAATAAATATACTGGACTGCTCTAGTGAGGAAATATTCTACTTCCACACCACTTCATATCTCGCTCTGTTGTTTTAGAGATTTCTGTCACTATGTGCTATATTGCAAGTGGTAAATTAAGAAGACTATTCTACTTGTAACAATATATTAATTGTTTCTTGTATACTTTTTTGATTATAAATTACCCATGTTGTGTTATTTGTGTATGCTAAAGCTTTTATATATAGTTTTTCACTCTTAGTTTTTTGTTAGTATCTAATAAAATATCTTGCATTTTATAACCAAGCCTGGCCTTTTGTACTCTATATAATAATAGATTATAAAAAATTCTCCAAACCAAGAGTGACAAGATCTCTTTTTAGTCTATTTTATCTTCTGCTTCAAGAAAGTCTGTGTTGTTATACTCTGTTATAATATTTAATTTTTTATTTTTGTATATATATACAATAAAGTTTGCTAGCTTTGATATAAGTCTTAATCTTAATAAAGCTTTTCTTAAAGCTATCATACTTACTGAGGCAAAATCTTTTTTCATATCTTGGTATACAATTTACAATTCTTTCTTTTTCTCGATTGTCTCTTCTATTATATTGTTTATAATATGGACTGGGGCTACTGTACTCTTTTCAGACAGACCTGCAAAATTTGCACCTTTTAAGATATTGTTTTCTCTCATAACTTTGTTTAATCTTTTTTGTATTATTATTGTTAGAACTTTTCTATATGTTTTTAGCAAAGCTATAGGTCTTGTATTACCTAAATTGTATTCCCAAAAACTTCCTTTTGGTGCTAGGTATAATTGTCCAAGCTTCCACTTGTCTGAAATTTTACCATGTTCTAAAACTGTATTTATGAATTTTATCACTCTTTTTGTTAATTCTGTGAACAATTTTTTAAGTAGTATGTAATCAATAAATGTTAAACCAGATGCCATTTTGTTTTGCATTTTACAAAGAGCATCAGACCAATCCTTTTCATTAATTGGGTTCATTATATTTTTATACCAGGTTGGGTCTATATCTTTTTTTGGCTCGTATTTGTTTTGCCATTCTTGGCTTATTTCATTAAATTTATGTTTTCTTCTTTTGAATTGTTTCTGAAAATGTGAGACTACTTGCTTCTTTACTTTATTTTTATCACTAATAAGCTTTTGATTCTGGTAATAAGAATTTTCTTTTAACAAAACCCTGTTTATAGTTATTTTGTTGTAAGGTCTATTTAAGAGGCTTTGTAATATTTTTTTTTGTTAATTTTTATTATATTAAAATGCTGTTTTATTTTGAGGCTAATTTTCTTTTTTTATCTTTTTTGTTTTTTTTCTTCTATCTGGCTTCAAAATTTTGGTATTTGTAAGATTTGTATCTGGTACAATTGATTTAAATTCTCGATTTGTATATTGAACCTCATTTGATTATCGAGATTTATTTCTTCTCTATTATGTATATTAATTTTCTTTTGCAGCTAGTATAGAAACTTGATTTTCTTGTATATGTTGTGCTTTGGAACTGAGGTTTTGACTTGTGTCTTAGTTTTTTTAATATTAATCCATGAAATATGCTTCATTGTTGCTTTTAATATTGTATCAGATTATACTACTTATAATCTCCCACTCTTTATTAAACTTTAATTCACTATTCTGGGCATTTTTTTTAATATTATAAATTTTTTTATTTTTTAGCAAAGCATTTATACACTTGCTATAGAACTCTCAGTCTTTTTTTGTTGCTTTGTAGTATAAGTAAACTTTTTATATTGTTTTGCTTTTTACTTTTTTCTGAAATTTACTATACTATAATATTGCATTTGTTTCAATTTCTGCCAGACTAGCTTGTGATTACTTCTTGTTAAATGTTTATATCAATAATACTAGCCTTCATAATAAGATTTTGAAAACCTTCTTCTAATCATATAAGAGAGCCAGGGGTATTATGGCAAAGGGGGGTATTATGGTGACTTTGTATTACCTTGCGATTCCATGATCCAAATCAGATTATTTTTTCACCATTCGAATCCTCTCAATAAAAGGATTCAAATGAATATAAAATCACCCAATTTGGACTACTGAATCACAAGGTATGAAGCAGAACTGATAAAATCAAGCTGGGTATTATGATGAATCATCAATTATATGTAGTAACGAAACATGCATTGAGTATTGCAAAGAACAATTAATAATACTATGTAATAAATCTTATTAAATCAGAACAGTTTAATTAATGTACATCGTGTATTCTAGTTTGTAATATACACTTATTGTTATACTTTTCTTTTTTTTTAATTGAATTTTTTTTTTCTTTAATTGAATTTTTTTTTCTTTTAATTGAATATTTTTTTTCTTTAATCGATTTTTTTTTCTTTTAATCGAATTTTCAAATACATTTTGTTATGATCTAAATTCAGATCAGTTATTAATATTTACTCATATTTACTTGCACATTTAATAAAAAGATAAATTTATTTAACTAGCAAGAGCGCATTACTGTATTATTTGTTACTTTACACTACCGCAATACATTTAAAGATTAAAATAAACTAACATGCCACCAGTTTCTTATATAAATCAGTGAAACACTATTCAAGCAGCACTTAATAAATTAAATAATTGCTCACCTAATGCTAAACGCCCAAGTGTTAATAGTGTTGCAATAAGCTTTAATATTTCGGAAACTACTCTTTGATATGCTGTAAAAAATAATGGCTCTCTTGATCGTTCAGGCCCACCAACTATACTTACCAAGCATAAAGAAAATCAACTTGTAGGTTATTGTATAAATGTACAAAAGCTTGGGTTTGGTTTAACAAGATTTGAAGTCAACCATTGTGTAATGGAGATCTTGAGACTAAACAAGCGAAAACATCCTTTTGGAGATAGTGGACTAGATCAAGATTGGTGGGTGCATTTTATGAGGAATCATCCTGAGTTATCATTTCACACTTCCCAAAAGTTATCAGAAGCACATGCCCAAAGGGCCAATACAACTATTGTAAAGGATTATTTTGAAAAACTTAGCAAAATTATTAATGAAAATTCACTTACCGCTATACAGATTTGGAATATGGACGAAACTGGTTTCATCCTTATTTCTAAATCTGAAAAAGTTGTTGCATGGAAAGATGCACACCAAGTTCACAAAGTAGCACACGAAAATACCCATGAACATATTTCTGTAGTGCCAACTATTTTAGCTACTAGATCATGCATACCATCTTTATTTATCTATAAAGGTGTTCGTGCAATCCTTGGTCTATTTGAAGGTGCACCTCCTGGAACCATTATGGGCTTCACAGATACTGGGTATATGCAGAAGAAACTTTTTCAAATGTACCTTAATCACTTTATTAATTTTATTCCACCTGCTCGCCTAGTCTTATTGATAGTTATAAAAGTCACATTAACTATATGAGTGTTAACTTTTGTCACAACAACAGCATTTTTCTTTTTGCGCTACCACCTCATACAACACACGTTTTACAGCCATCTGAAATTCCATTTGCCAAATTAAAAATAGAATATAGTAAAGCATCTGATAAATATCATAATGATAGTAATGGCAAAATAGTAACAAAGCATACCTTCGCAAAGATTCTTGATCTCATTTTTACTGAAACCTATATCCCATTAGCTATTTGTAATGCCTACAAAGCCACTGGGATACGGCCCTTTAATCCCAGTGCAATTAGTCTGAAAATTTTAAAGATTTAACTTTAGATAATTCAAATAACTTGCTTTTCGTTCAGCCAACCAATATAACTCTAATATTATTGTCACTTGCACAATCAAATAATACTTATTCTACTTGTCTAAATATTAAAAACTTAATTAGTGATCCACCAGTCAACCAGAGAATGGTCATAGTAAAAAGTGACTCAAATTACTATATAAATTTACTATAGTGCGAATGTGATGTGCATGCATCTAAAACTTTTTTTATACTAAGTTAATCATCTTTCTAACTTAAGAGACTTTTGTAGAGCTTGTCAAG
>CAJVPY010005478.1:0-11434 GCA_910591965.1 Dentiscutata erythropus
GCCTTAGAGAAGGGTATAGTTTCTTAAAGAGAAAAGAAGCTATACTTATCTCTTGGACACCGCATATACCTACGAAAAGATTCTCTGTGCCATGTCGTCATTATAGAGTAAATTAAGAAGGCTTTACTCTGTAACAATATGATATTTTCTATATGTGATTGGTTGCACAATTATATCGATCTCATATTGATAATCAAATATGCTGTCTAAATTCTAACGCTAAGAACGAAAAACAAAGAGTGAACAAGATCACAATAAATGAAATTTTTAATGTATATTCTTCACTTAAGAATTAAGGAAGAGCTAATAATAAAACAACTGGCTTCAATTTTATAGAGATAAAGGTTAAGTTGAATTTTTATTTTTGATTTTTATATTTGATTAGTATTGCTTCAAATATAAAATAATCTAAATGACTAATACTTTACTTTTACTGCTTTTTTTTTAAATAAGAATATAATTTTATTTAAAGTTAAGTATATTGATTTTAAACTTGTTTATATAAAATGAATCAAATGAATTATACTAATTCTTTATTCTGTACTTCTATTTAAACAAGTACAAGTGTTGTGACTAGGCTGTTTACAAATACTACATTGCTTTACTTTATTATTAACCAACTCAAAGCCAGAGAAATCTCTTGTTGTTGAGCTGGTTTGTTGCCGATTTTAAGCACCAAAAGGATATCCTTTAGTACGAACAACTTGGGGTTCTGCAAAGTTATTAGTGGGCTATCTATTATATTATTTAATGCTTTTCTGGCTTCTGTTTGCTGATGTATAGGCCATTCTTGGTATCTTTGTTTTAGGTTCTGTAAAAAAGGCTGCAGTAAGTTCTCATCATAAAAAATGCCTTCGAATTGTGGTACTGGTGTACACTCTTGAATCTACCAATTTCTATGGATATTATCAAGTGAGAGGCTATTGTTATTTTCAAAGATTTGAATGTAATAAGCACAAGGCAGACCCATTGTTCTTGAAAAAGTTTTGGTACATAGTGGCAATAGGTTTTGTGAAATAATTTTTTGATACTGCTCATTTATTTTTTTAAGAGCAAAGATTGAAACTTGACCTCTAAGATTCATATACAATATATTGTTATATGCAAAAAGTGGTATATTAATGCGCTCTAATTTTATTCTTGAATCAATTTCTTTTTTTTAATTGGTTATAGCAAGAGTGATTGTTGAACAAACCCAATAAAGGTCTCCTATTGAAGTTTGTAGATATACTTTAAGAGTCAAATATGAGCCTTCTATGCAGGAGGTTACTGTTGTTCCTAGATGAAGAGTTCTATTCGTCTATGCTTTTACAAATCATGCTTTCTATGGTATTTACGTTTTATTAAGATAAGTTATAACATTAGCTTTATTATTATAGGTAGAACAAAAATTTTCCTATTTTATATTAAAATCATCTTCAGTTTCAGAGTTAATGATATTATTACATTTCTCAAGAAAACTATTTTATTTATTGTCTTCATTATTGTTTATTTCTTTGGAGAACTGTGATTTGCAATTTTTTAAAATATTTTTCCTTATGTGCTATATACAAAGCAAATTTATTGAATCAGGAAAGATTATTTCAAGTGCATTCATGAGAGCTAGCTCTCTGTCTATTACAATAACTCTGGGTCTTGATACTCCATTAAACAAGCGAGCAACATGTGTTAAAGCCCATTTATAATTATTCTTATCTTTGCCTTTCATAAAGATAAAACAAGAAAAAAAAGTAGTATTAAGGCAAGTTATACCTGCAATATTTAATAAAGATATTTTAAACTTATTTGTTTTGTAAATACAATCCATGAGAAGGACAAATAGATATTGGCAAGTAAGAACAATGGACTCATTATGTGCAAAAAATAAATAATTAACAGATCCATTATTATCGCATTTATAGTCATTGAAAAAATTTCCTTTCTGAAGCTCATCTATGAAAGCCTGAATCGGGGTACACCCTGCCAAGTTTTGTTGCCACAGCTTCTTGCGTGTATTGTAAATATTATTATTAGTAACTAATGTTAATTTATCATTTTGATAAAGGGTCGAAATAATTTTCCAGGAACATGATCCAGCAGCAGTCATTGCTGCAACCATTTTTAGTTGCTGTTCTGTAAGTCTTTGAGCAATTGGATGTCCTGATATATCACTTGAAGGATCATGTATATGCTCTGGATTACGAATTTCGAAACTCCATTGATTATCATATCTAGCTGCATATAATTCAAAAGGGCAATTAATTAATTTGGTATTACTTTTTCTAGTATGTATTTTTTCGGTTAAGGATAAGGAATTATTAGATATACCACCCCTGGTTATAGCATAATTTCATGTTCTTCAATTCACTATACTTATCTTTACAAGTTTTTTTTTTTACCAATACATATTCTTGTGATTTTGTGAATGCTTGAACACTTTCAAAGAGTTCATCTGCACTATTGTATATGCCTGGAAGTGGTAAAAGTATGTTTACTTTTTGAAAGAAATAATAATTAATTTGAGAGGAATATATTCATTTTTTTTTTTAAAGATATTAGATTTTATTATCTTGATACTTTTATATATTTTTTAACTACCAATTAATTATACTATTTTAGGGCTTTTATTAGCACTTTTCTACTACAAGATATGCTAACCAAATTCATTTAAATCTTAATCAAATTCGTATAGTACATTAATATTGATTTATCATTGATATCTTTTGAACTAGTGATTGGATTTCGATGATTTTAGTAATATTCAAATCAACTTGATAAGATGATTTGAATGATACTAAAATTATAAAAATTTAGCCACTAAATCAAGGGATAACAATGATAAATCAAAATTAAATTTTATACACTATTACAAATTTGATTCTTTGATTCTATTAGGAAAGATTTATTTAAAATCTTGATATTATCTAAAGTTAACTAATATTAGGTTAGAGTTGTTCAATTTTATATAGCTTTTTAGAGAGTATGACTCAATCAAGATTCTTATTATCAAGATTCAAGTTAGAGTTATTCAATTTTTAGAGATTTCAACCCAATTAATTCTTATTATCAGGATTCAACCTAAAACCTACACTTTGTTATTTAACAACTTCATCATACTTTCAATTATAAGCCATTCTCAATTTGGTTATATTATATTAGCTGCTTAATTATCTGTTTATTAATAACAATTATGCAACAATGATTAAACCAAAATTAAATAAAATATGTATACGCTGATCGGTATTGGGTCATGATTGTCAATCAAATTATGCGAAGTCATAGCTCTTCATTATAATTTTTTGCTCATGTTAATTTACCTGTAACAATGTTTTTAATGTTTATTATTATAATAAAGTATAGCATTTATTAACATTAATCATTAAATTTATTGTTAATTTAATATGATGCTTATATATTTGTGCTACAAATTTATAAATACTGTATTAACAAATGTAGTAATATTAACCAATCATATATAGAAAATATCACGTGTTTATGTGATTTTCAGATTATAGAATTTTTTTTTTTTTAAAATAATTCCAGCCATCCGTGATTTGGTAGGACAGAGTTGCTTTTAAGCCAAAGTTAGGTTTTGTACCACAATATAGAACCAAGTAGATTTGGACTTCTTATCTAAAATTTATGTATTTAGTTATTATAAATATTAATAAATAAGATTAGTTATGGCGAGACCCGTCAACATTTAAAAAAATATATATATATATAATGATAACCTTTAAGGGTAGAGGATACTATTTGGCATCCACTTATTTGTACTGGTAATACAAACCTCTAAAAAGAAAATAGCCAATCAGAAAATATAAAATGTGATAATTCCAGATCAGCCTGACACATAAGCAAAGCGAATAAAAACAATGAAAAGAAAAAATACTCAAAAACTAGTATTTAAATCGACCTTTATAGATTAATAAAAAATAACGAGAATGAAATTTTATATATAAAAACTCAAATTATCACTAAAAGCTCACAACTCTAACACTAACTCTAACTCTAACCCTAACATCCTAATTCTAAACTTTCTTAGTTTATTTACAAATGCAATTTTTTTTTTGGTTTGTATTACTGGCACAAATATGTAAATTGTACTATTTGCAAATTATATATAAAACTAATAGTAATTTTTTTCTTTTTAAAAATTAAAGAAAGTTTTATTAAGTTAACTAATTTAAATTCCTAATAAAAGATATAGAATAGGGTTTTCTGATTCCAATAGTAGTAAAATCATTAAAATTGATTAGATATTCATCGAGATACATGTATTTAAATATTTAGTATTATAAATTGGTTATAAAAATCATATAATGATCATATGATATAAACCAATCAAAATCAATGATTTTGTATAACCTCAAAAAATTTGAACTGACTTCAAAAAATTTACAATATATATAAGTATATTTTTTTAAAATATTTTATTTATTAAAAATTTTACTATTATAAAGAATAGATATTAATCTATATAATATAAAAATTTTACAAAAATTAATTAAAACAGTAAAAAGTTTT
Organism: Dentiscutata erythropus; assembly: GCA_910591965.1. Classification (NCBI taxonomy): domain Eukaryota; kingdom Fungi; phylum Glomeromycota; class Glomeromycetes; order Diversisporales; family Gigasporaceae; genus Dentiscutata; species Dentiscutata erythropus. The sequence continues at coordinate 4,507 of CAJVPY010005478.1, forward strand.
ATTAATAGCATATTTTATTTTTTATAAAAATCATGTTGTACCACAAAAATTATATAATAAATGATCTACATATCCTCTACCCTTAATTGTCTGGAACGAAGTGACAGACTTTTAATTTCTATGCACAGTAATACAAAAGTTACTTTCTTGATATATCATATCTTAAAATATCAAAAAAGTCACTTTGCATTTTCCGTCTGTCCACTATGATGCAAAAGTTACTTTCTTGATGCATTAAATATTATTGTCTTTAGAATTGAGTGTTCGGCCCAGTAGATCACGAAATATAAGTACTTTAGTCTTTGCAACTATATATTTCTTCTTTATAAATAAAGAAGAAAACATATAGTTGTGAAGACTAAAGTACTTATATCTCGCGATCTACTGGGCCAATTTTAATGTTTTAACTGCCATTTTGATCGCAAGAAACTCCTCTACAACTTTATTTAGAGCTTAAAAAGATGTTTTTTTAGTAAAAAAAAAGTTTTCTTTAGGAAACTCCAGATTTCAAAAAGGCAAAATTTATATAGCAAAAAATTAAAATTGAGTTCCAGACAAACAATGCTATGCATTTACCTAGTTATATTTTAATTCAGAACATTATAAATTAAAAACTTTTTATTATTTATGCATTTATTTTTTTACTTTATTTTTGGTTTATTTTTTTTTACTTCTTTATTTATATATAATTACAGTATAATATATAGCAAATCTTTAAATAAATTAAAATATATTAAATAAATCAATTTAAGTAATGATGTTTTATTTGATTTAATTGCAGTAATTATTCACAAACTATTGTATCTAGCTATTTTGCTAAAAATTTATCAACATTTTTAAACTTCATTAAATAATAAATTTTTATATCATTTGCATACCATCAATCAATTCACTGAAAATTTTCTATTAATTTTAAAGTTATTTATATACTATCAACCAGTTTGCTGAAAATTCATCAGCAATTTGAATTACAAACTTGATTTGGTAGTAGGAATAAGATAAGCTGACAATCAAGCCAGCCATGGCTTTGGAACTTTGGCTATTATTTTGAAGCAAAGCCACTTCAAACTAAATTACTAATTTGAGAAAATCACATTAATCTGGCTTGATTGTTAGCCAATCCATTTTCATGTAGCTTGATAGTAGGTTAATTATAAAATTTACATAAACTAGAGTAATGAAATTAAAAAAAAAAACCTTATAGTCATAGCCTCAAAAAATTCAATTCGGAGTACAAATAATTTCTTAATAAAGATTTTGTATAACCCATTATTAGTAAATGAGCAATGGTCTAGAAAAATATCAGTCTGAAAATTTGAAAATTTTTGACTAATAATAAATTTTATTAATTACAGTATTTTGATGATCAATTAGAGAATTCTCAAATTCTTAGCTAATATTTTCTAGATTACTGCTCAAATATAAAAAAAGACTTAAATATAAAAAAAGCTCAAAACATACCTGTTTAATTTATATTTGATTTAAAAACTTCTCTACAAATATATATTGCAATAAATATTGATGACTTTTTTGAAAATATTAATGACAATATAGTTGAATGTGTTGCTACTACAAGCAATAGTGTGAATATCATATCTGACATTTCTGTTGTTACAAAAAAATCTAATGCTAGGCTTTCCTCTTCTATTAAACCCTATTTTTTACAAAAAACTATTGATAATAAGTCAGTAATTTGCAGTATCTGTAAAAGTGAATTTAGCATAGCTATAGCTACTAGTAACTTACGTAAACACTTTGACTCTCGATATCTGGGCTGAAAAATGAACAAACCAATACCAACTCAACAAATTTTTATGTTTTCTTCTGAAGCTATATTTTAAAACAAACTCTTATAATAGCTCAAAAACTAAATTTAATATGTTAGTGGCTAAGTGAATTATATTAGATACTTTACCTTTTTTTATTGTTTCAAGCCAATCATTTGCTGCTATGATCCAATATCTTAATATTAGTATAGATGTGCCTTCACGTAATGTTATTAAATCTATTATTTAAAAAAACTTTGCTATAATGAAAAAAGATATTCAGTCTCTCCTTGAACAAATTTCTAGTAAAATTTCTATCACATTAGATATTTGGACCTCTTGTGCTAATGTGCCTTTTATTTGCATCGCAGCACATTGAATAAATAGTGACTGGAATCTTAAGCAAATTTTACTTGATATTTGTATACTCTTTAATTCACATATGGGTGACAAAATTAATACTAAACTGTGCTCTGTTCTTGCGGTTTTTAATATTACTAACAAGCTTTTTTGCACTACTACTAATGGAGAACCTAATGTAATTTTGGCAATACAATTGTTGAAGGATAATTTGATTTTAAATAATTATAATTTTCACTTTTAATCTCATTGCTGCTTGGCATATGTCTTGAATATTATCATTACAACTAGTTTATTGCTTATCAAACAATTAATTGAAAAAGTATGTAATTTTGTTAATATTATCTCATTATCATCATTTATAACTCAGAAATTTAAAGAACTTGGTTAATCAGTTGGTGAAGGTAAAGCAACTCATAAAATTCCACAGGTATTTCAACCTGCTAGAATAGTGCTTATATTATACTTTTAACTTATATAACTATGCTTACAACAATTTTAGCTATAATCAGATGCAATAAAAACTTCAATAAATTTAAACTTATCTCACAAGAAGAAACCAATCTTCAAGCCACGAAACAGTTTCTTAAGCCATTTTATAAAACCATTAATAATCTTTTTGGTAGCACATATGCGACCTTAGGAATTTTGATTATACTAATTGAAGATATTGTCGATAATATTTCATCATGTATTTAAAATTTAAAAAGTTCAAAATTTCTAAAAACAGCCACAACTCAGATGTCTGAAAAAATGCAAAAATATGCTAGCAAAATTTATAACAAAACAGTATTTATAACTGCTATTCTTGACCCTCAAGTTAAATTAGAATTACTAGAAAGCTAACAAAAATTAGATGATTTTTTAGGGAAGGAAGAAGTAAAAAAAGTTGAAATTATATATAAAGAATCTGACTATTTGTATATTAAGAAAGGGAGAAGAGGTAGACCTCTAATAAAAAATAATCAGGTAATTAATGATATAGCCCCTACCTTTTGATATAAATACTGAAGCAAATCATACTATTTTAATAATATTTTTAAAACAAAATATGCTAAACTTGTTTTAAATAACTCCTCTACTTCTGCCTCTTCTATCTCTCTTACCTTCTCTATCTCTCTTACTTTCTCTACCTCCTCTATTTCCTCTATCACCTCTACTTCTTCTATAAATTTAAAAGTACTATTAAACTTAACATATACAGAGCAAATTGCTCAAAAAAACGAAAAGCAAACAATTTCACCAATAAAACAGATGAACTTAACTAATATTTAAGTGAGACTGTTTTACCTATAAGCGTTGATTTCTTGAACTAGTGGAAGCTCAATTGTTCCTGTTTTCTATATTTGTTTCAAATAGCTAAGGATTATTTAGCTATTCAATCTACATTAGTACTCTCCAAACAAGTATTTTCTAAAGCAGGTGATACAGTTTGAGCCAGACATGCATGCCTATCTAAGAAGAGTCTACAGACTCTTATATGTATTAATTCTTGGTTAGAACATGGAGTTAAGTTTTATAAAGAATAGTTACAAATTATTTGTAACATATTACTTGATTCACTTATCTTATTATAGCTATATTCTCTATTGCTATAAATATAAATAGATTTTTTTTGTTAAATAAAAGTTCTTTAAATTCATTACTAATATGTAATAGTCAATAAATTGAAAACTTATCCTGTGTATTAAAGAACTAAGACATTGTTGAATTATTAAAAAAGTGTGTGTTTAAGTTAACTATCTTTTTACTTGAGACTTAATAAAGCCTCACTTAAACTATTTTATACTATTTTAATTTATTTATTTAAATTTTACATATATTACAATCTAAATCTAAAAAATCAGTTGTATTAAGAAAAATAAAATACTAATACATATAAGTTTTTTGTGAAATATATTAACAAAATTAGCGGCTTAGCTTGACTTGGTAATCAGCTTATAAATGACTCATATTGAGGGTGATCGGCTTATAACCAGTTTGGCTTGAGGTGATTGGCTTATAGATAGCATAGCTCTGAATGCAGAGCCAAAGAATCAGCTTAACTTAGTAAATATTAGCTGTGAGCCGAGCTGAGCTAAGCCATTCACATCACTACATTTTGCTAATCCATCTAAATTTAAGAAGTAAACAATATCAATCTTTTGGAAAGGTAAGCCAAATATCTACTTTTTAGTGAAATTTTAAAAAACTAATAGAAAGCTGAGAGGAAGTAAAAAAAAAGAACCACTTGACTAGATAAAAAGAGTGCAGCATTGAAAAGAATAGTATATTATTTTGTTATTTTCCAGTATCTTCATAGAAGTATAGCCTAGAAGCTTCATCAACAAAGAAAGCAAAAGTTTTCTCTACTACCAAGATTTTTTATACAAAAGCACCTTCTGCTAGTTATCTTGTATAATAACACTCTTTGTTTGCATACCAAATATTACTTTTAGAGGAGTCTTGCAAGCATATATTGACTTCTAGACAAACTACTATATTAGCCTATAACTTTTCAACAAAATTTGTGTTTTTCTTCTATAGAAATTTTAAGCTAAGTAATCATCAGAAAAAGTTGTAATTTAATGTTTTGTATAATTTATAATTTAATAGGAAATTTGATTTTTCTCTAATTTTAAGTGAAGATATTTTGACAATTACATTGCTAAATTTGATAAATTTTTTTTATTTGAATTCTTTTTTTTTTTAAAAAAAAAAAAATTCGACAGTCATGCTTTAACTTTATTAGGCTTTGTACGAATCTTCTAGACTCGTAAAATTTTACACTAAGTTGCATTTCAGAAGGTAAGTGATACTATAGGTTTCTGAAAATAAGCTACTTTTTTTGGCCAAAAAAGTGATACAAAAATCATAGGGGTAGCTTATTTTCGGGTAAAGTTTCGAAAAAGTTGATTTTTATTATTTTTTTAAAATCTGAAAGTAGTTACTACATATAAAAGTCAAAATTCTATTAAGTAAATTGATGAAAGTCACTTAATAGGAGTTGTTCACGACGTAAAAATACACATATTCTGAAAGTTTGAAGCAAATCGGAGAACTTTCAGAATATGTATATTTTTATGTCCTGAACAACTTCTATTAAATGATTTTCATCGATTTACTTAATAGAATTTTGACTTTTTATATAGAAACTACTTCCGAATTTTAAGAAATTATCAGAGATAGCTTATTTTTGGAATAACAAATTTTCTTATGTTTCTTCTTCAAGAAAAAAGAGAGTTTCGGAGGTGGCTTATTTTCGGCAATATACGGTAAACTCTTAACTTGTCAGCAAATAGCATATGAGAACTATCTCTAAATGACAAGTGCCATAGCATTAAACCTAATGTTTACCTAAATTACAAGTTAAAACTAACCTGGTTACCCCAATTGGTATCTATGTTCGACCTGCTATAGCAAAATTTCCCTCCTTCCGGACCCTTTCTGCAATTGGATATGACCCAGCTCTCAATAGTGGACCTTGTCGCCATTATGATTACCTCTTCTTCTTTCAGACTTCTTCCACCTAAGCCCGACAACATAATTAAACCCTTATTTGTACATAAAAGTAAAAAAAATAAAGCCATGTTTACGAAAGACATAAACATTTTAGAAAAAAAACATCTTATGGTGGGAAAAAAAACTTTTCAACAAATTCTAAAATAGTCTAATATAAATGAACAAAGATAAAAAAAGCAAAAAAAAAAAAAGATAGCCATGATACACTATTATAGCCCATGCCAGACATAAGGATAAAAATTATATAATAATTGCAACTAATTACTATATCTTGATTGTAAACCTTCGGTTTAACTTTAGAACTCGTTCTGAGCACCAACTTGACTTGGGTATCTTCTAAACAGAGGTGGCAATTTCTTTCTCGTACCGTAGCACCGTATTTGCAAAACAACAAAACATGTAGTTGCCTTCTACTGAGTTCATCCCGATTTGGTAGGTGTAAACAATGCCAATCTTTTGGAGGAAGTAAGCCAAAATGCCCACTTTTTATCGAAAAATTTTGGTAGAATCGGCACCAAACTGCAAAGAAAGAAAGACCTCTTGATACCACTTAAAGGAAAGTGAGCTACTAGAAACAACAGAAAAAGTCTTCCTTTCAGCCAAAACTGTGCTACTTATATTTTGTCGGTGAGTAATAAACTCTGAACTTGTCGGCAGATAGCATATGAGAACTATCTCTAAATGACAAGTGCCGGGTTTGCAGTAAGTGATAAACTCTAAGCCTGTTGGCAAATAGCGTATGAGAACTACCTCTAAACGACAGGTGCTAACTTACGGTCCCTATTTTCATGTCTTATGTACTTCTGACTAGTTGGTTTTTACTGTTTTTGTTGAGAAGTTTTTTTGGCAAAATTTGGTTCAAGTAATCGTCGAAAAGAGTTTAGATTCTTTACAATTTTTATTTGAATTCTATAAGCCTATAAAATTCAAATCTAAAAGGTTTTATCATATTAAAGCAGGTAGTATTGATTTATCTTCACTTAAAGTTTTTAAAATTTTTATTTTACTAGAATTTAAAAGGTGGCAATAACAACTTTCCAAATTTATTATACTAATTATATATTATATACTAATTTTGGCTTAAATACTAATTTTAAAATATTATTTTTATAATTTTTAAAATTTATACTTTAGCTACTAGTTATTTTTTTTTTTTAATATTGAGGTGACCACTTAGGCCCCTGGAACTTTATTAGTTCAAACGGGTGGGTCGTCCGAAAACTGGCTTACATATTACATCAGTATAACGAGAGTACAACTAGTTACACGTACAACTTTTGGTTGCCTATTTAAGTAGTCCG
>CAJVPY010005479.1:0-11434 GCA_910591965.1 Dentiscutata erythropus
AGCAAAAAAAGGATAAAATCACATAGGTAGATTGTGATTGGTGGATAATTGTATCGAAAGATGGCGGGTTCTGACCCGTTTGACCCGGGTAGACCAAAATTTGACCCGTGACCCGTCGGGTCGGGTAACCCGTACGGGTCATTCGACCCGGGTAAGAGCCCTATGCTAAATAGACCAATAGTCAAATTTGAAGAATTTTGAAGATTTAGGTGATATCTGAAGAAGTTTGTAGTATTTAGAGATCACAGATTGTGAGTATATATATATGACAACTTCAGCATCACAAGGTAGTGTAGAGATAGCTGACAAGATAGCTATTAGCTCAGCTTTGTATAAGGAGGGCCAGTTGGTAATCTTGGCGGAGAAACTATTAGTTACTTGATTGTTGGCAATTTGTACTCAGCCAATGCCCATTGAGCAGCTGTCTGTGCCTATGTCCGATACTGAGCCATCTGTATAAAAGGTAAAAGATTGAGTACTGCTATTAGAAAGGGTGTATTGTGTAAGTATATAACATGATTCACTGCTCTGAAAAAGTGTAGAGGCTAACTTGATACAATTATATTGCAGTTTAATTATATATTTATCAAATAAAAAAAGTTAAACAATAAAAAGTAGATTTTATAGCAAATGAATACTATAGGTTTATCCTTCTAATAACTATTATTATTTATTCACTAGCAAATCTAAGTTTATTAGTAGTTTAATTTATAATTTAGTATTTGAGCTTATTTAAAATTATTGCTTATATCAATAAAATTCCAAGAGTTTTTGTTTATTCTTTTATATACCAATTTTCTTTGTTATTATTGTAAGTAAAGATGATTAATTTTTATTTCATTGACATTGTTATATTTTATTAAGGGAAAATTCAAACCAATGAATTATGTCTGGTTTAGTTATGACACTATTTATTTCAAATAATTGTCCGAAGGACACTACAGATAGAGTAATAGTACACCCGATATCCGTGTGTTAACAAATTCTGAATTTTGATTGGCTAGATTAGGTGTAACATAATAAAGAAACAATCAAAACAATAGGTGGTCGATGCTTATTGGTGTAATATAAAAAAATCAGTTTAATTTTTTTTATATTTAGTCCTTCGAACTTCAAGTAGTTTCTATTTTCCTAGTATCTATTAATTCTATAGAATGTATCGTCATATTGGATCACGTATAATTATTAGATAGAATTGATCCATTACAACTGGTGAAAATAATAACCAAGTATCTTAGTTAGAAAACATGTATAAATAACCTTCAATTTCCCGGTGGAAATCGACAGTTCTAAACTCATATTCAATAAATAAAAAAAAAAACAATATTTGTGTTTTCATACACAAGTAGAAGTTAATATTTAACGGCCCTGATCACGTGACCGAAGTGAAGAAATTTCACGGTTACATTTGTTAGTTTATTACAATAGTATCCTCATATACATTTAGACGTTTGCCTCTTTCACAAGCCAAATCACTATTGAAAACCTCTTAGAGATTCACGGCTTGAAGGTTAAACACGTGAGGCATTTATCAATTATCTACGCCCAGTTGCATCGAACCGTTCAAGGTGGTTTTGAGTGTACTGTAACAGTACAAAATTCTTGGGATTACTGAATTCCTAGAATTCAAAGAATTAAAACAGCGAAAATAAATAGGATTCCGTTATACGTAAAAATCAAATATAAAAGGTGAGTTTTTTTCTCGCAATAAAGATAACTCAGTAGAGTTAAAAACACTCATCCGTATAGGTATTTTGCTCTAATTCCCTCCGGCAGGTGAATCTTATAATCCCAACGACCCATTATTAGAATCTCATGACACAATCTAGAGCTTTATTGATCCTAGTTACTCGGACCAAGCCTCTTTTGTAGCCGCCACAATAGGGTCCAGTGTAGTATATATTATCTGATTCGAAGCATCTTATCCTGTAACAAGTCGAAAGTTAAAAAAGATTTGAGTAAATATCCAACTTTGTAATGAGTTTTTTTAAATTAGAATATGAAAGCTGGAAAACTTTGATAAATTTCGCATTACATCTGATTAGAAAGTTATCATCTCAGTTATTGCTTACCTTATTAACTTGCTTGGATCACGTTTTTTCGGATAAGACTAAATCAAAATCTTTTTAATGTGTTTAGCAGTTTGCTAATAAATATTTATAAAAATCGGAATTCCTTTGGATCCAATAATTAAACATATTCAATTAAATTGAAAACACGACGACTTATCTATACGCAATACAATTATGTCACATCTATATCTACATACTGAAAGCAAGGACTTATTTATAGGCAACAATAACAATTAAATTGGGATAAAACTATTTATGGCAAAGTGGTACGACTGTGCTTTTAACATTGTCACTATTGTTCATTTTAATATTACTACGTATTACTGTATTAGGATACCTGTAAATTTTTGTATATTTTATTGTGCCTGTAGAAATTGCCTTTATTTGACAACATAGTGACGTCAAGAGAACTTTAGTATATCAGAATATATTGCACTCCATAGAAACAAGCTAAAATTTAAATATTAACTTCTCAATAGTATATACAGTACATCTAAAGAGTTGGTATACATACTTATGTAATTTCGATCAACAGCAAAAAAAATCTCAATACATTGTATTCAGAATATTCTTTCTATAACTTGTTTTGTTTAACCAGCATAAAAATTATTTATAAAAGTACATTTATCATATCCGAATATTCAAAGCTTAACATGAAAAAGATTTTAAATTTATAAAAACAACGAGATTGGTTAACAGTGCGAAATGCTTAACTATCATTATAAAACTAATTATTACATTTTGTGCAAAAATTGGTAATGTTAAATTTCTATGGATGCAATCTTTAAAATTATTCCTTTACAGCTGTAGAATGATCGAATCTAAAATGCTCTGTTTCAAGTTGGGTAGCATATTTGGTAACAGCTCCTGCCAAATATATCTTAAGGCCAAAATTGATAAAATTTTAGTGAGCAAAATTCTAAAAGAGAAAATAATAATAATAATGATAATAAAATATACAAACCATGAATAGTATTACAGTTATGACAAAAATACCATAATGTATAAGAGTGGTCGTTGCATATGTTTGACATAATTCTGTAATTTCCGTTGTTGAAGTAGTGTTTTTAATAGTGGATTCGGAATCAGATTGAGCTTTGAGTTTTTTTACGCATGTATTAATATCATTCCGCTTATTTTGAGCGATACTATTAATAACAATAATTGAAATGATGAACGTAATTATTACAAAGCCCCATATCATTATCGAATATAGTCTAATTGCACCCGGTGCTTTCTTTAATAGAAACCATGTATAGATTTTTAAATTAATAATTTATTGATTATTAAATCCCAAAAATCCAGAGCAAGAAATAAATGCTTACGTAGAATGTACTAACAAGTCCAAATACTGAGATCAACGCAAGAATGATAGACGTTACTGTTATCACCAAAGTTAATGGTATTGATAAGTCTGGTACAAATTCTATCAACGAATATATAAAGTTGAAGAATGATAAATATAAGCGATACAAATTTTAGATAAATCATAAGATTTATACATATATGTACGCTCTGGTTCTTTTAAGCTGACTGTGATATATGTGGATAATATCTAGATTATTAATTAAAAACATTTAGTATTTGTTTTAATGAAATTACTATTAAAATTAAGAAAATATAATTTCTCACCAAACTGATTATTGATAGAATAACTGTACATGTATGAGGCGGAACACTAGATAATTGTTACAAAAGAGATTTTTATCATTTGATTTTCGTAAATAAATTCATGAATGATAAAGAATGAATAAATTAATAAATTATAAATGCGTGAAAGAAATTCAAAGAAAGTTATTAATCATTATACAAAAATTATTTGAGCCATAAAGTTGTTGCTTCATTTTATCAAAGAGTCAAATACATTAAATGTTTTTGTTATATTCATTGAATATAGTACAAATTTGTAACGTACCAGCAATAACATGCATCCATATTGTCAACTTGAGAAATTTTCAAAAGAATTGTAATTATTCATGGAAAAAAACTGGTATCGTTTTTTTTTCTTTTTTACTACAGGGCTTATTGTTTATCTGTCATGTTGCGTTTTCTTAGTTCAAAAATAACTAAAAGTTTGTAGCAAAGTGGCTTTTACAGTAAATAAACATCGATGATGGAGAATTTCTTGCCATATCGATATGCCATAATTCTGTAATAAGATAACTGCACAACGCAGTTGCGCTAGAAACCAGGAATGGAGGAACTAGAGTCAAAATTTAAAAATATATAATTGATAAATTATTTACTGATATGACGTCTTATCGGTATGTATATTAATTGGCACCCGGAAAATGTGTACCGGGTTGGGTTCGGATGATGGTCCGGATGATGGCCCGGAAAAATGTCTTCGAATTTTTACTTTTTTTTTCCTTTAACTAAGACTTTATTTTTTCAACTATAGCGATAGTATAAAGCAATATTTAATACAATTTACAACACATACCTAATGCATAGAATAATACAAATTTCGACATTATTTCTTTTTGACCATTGGTTTGTTTTCTTCGATAGTTTATGTACTTTTTTTACAATCATTCTTTATGCCCTTCATTTCAAATTGATCGATATTTTCTTTCTGAATATTCATTAACTGTATGAAATTTGGTGAAATAGATAAGACGCCAACTTGTCTACCGATAGAGATTCGTATTTTCATATTCTTCTTGAAATATTCAATGTCGACAAGGCTATTATTGTAAACATTACTAATTATAAGTTGAAAACTTTTCAATGGATATAATATGTTTATTAGATCTTAGTTGCTACATAGGTATTAAATAAATTCTGAATTGGTATCAATTAAAATTTAAAATACCAACCTAATTTTAATGTCGCTTTTAGATGATTGAACATTGCTTATTTCACATTTGGCTATTATAGCTTCAACTTGTGACGCTTAAGCAACGAAAGTTTTTAGCGAAGTGACATAGGTAGATTTGATATATTCTATTTTTTTTGTTTTGCTAAGTTCTAATTTGATAGTTTCTTGTATGTAATTAACGAAATAAGCTTACAATATAAAATACATACTTATAACAAATATTGCATCACTTTTATTTTTTACAAGAAAAAAAACAACCGAAAAATATTATTTATTATTATAATTTAAATAATGATAAACCAATGATAAACCAATGACAATAAATAAATTTATTTTATTAGCTAGACAACATACGTATGTAAATACATGATTTTTGTTTCTAGTTCCGAATGTAATATCATTCCGATCTAGCTTTCCGGTGATCATCCGATCTCAACCCGGTATACATCTTCCAGGTGCACATACTTATAACAAATATATTGCATTGCTTTTATTTTTTACAAGAAAAAAAACAAACAAAAAATATTATTTATTATTATAATTTAAATAATGATAAACCAATGACAATAAATAAATTTATTTTATTAGCTAGACAATGTATGTATGTAAATCATGATTTTTATTTCTAGTTCCGAATGTAATACCATTCCAATCTAGCTTTCTGGATGATCATCAATCTCAACCCGGCACACATTTTCCAGGTGCAAATTACTTGATGATAATTAAGCAACTAAATTAATTATCATTTAATATCTTAATATTATTAAGAATTGTGATAAAATAAACTGATTGTTATATAATTTAATAAATTTCTTTATGATATTTTAATGATGAATTTAATTTATTTAGTTTAACATAATATAAGCTGATATTTCTATGATTGATTAAATATGCTATTTTCACTAACTGATGATTTTCTGATTATATAAATTACTTGATGATAATTTTACAACTAAATTAATAATCATTTAACTTCTTAATATTATTATATATTGTGATGAAATGAACAGATTGTTATAAATTTCTTTATGATATTTTACTGATAAATTTAATTTATTTAATTTATTTAATATAAGCCATTATTTTTATGATACTATTTTTACTAACCGATGATTTACTGATTATATAAATTACTTGATGATAATTATGATATACCACCTGTATTTTTCCATATGAATTTTCTATCAATCACATGTAATTTTATTAATTTTATATTTTTACCATTTGATTAAAAATTATTTATTATATATTATATTTATGTACTATTTATTTTCTGGGACAGTGGGGATAATAAAATATTTCTCCAGAGGTATATGTATGAGGTGCTTTGTGCCCTATACAAACACCGCTAGGAGAATATTTTAATTATTTTCCCAGCACGGTAGAATAAATGAGTTATTCCCTGTCTCATTATGATCACATGATGAAGATTTATATTTTATTAATCACAACTTATATTGCAAATTTTTTCTTTTTTTCTTATTTGTTATTTTTCCTGAGGTAATAACAATAAAGTTCAAGGTAATTACAAATGAGAAAAAAAAGAAAACAATTTGTAATGATAATTGTAATATGTTTATTATTTAATATCAGATTTATTAATATATAAATTATTACACTATAAGTCTATAATATATTAAATTATTGAGGTGTGGCAACTTAGTGTAGTGGTCTAGTCGTCACCCTCTCCAAGCAGCAGGTCTAGAGTTCAAATCCCACTGGCAACGATTTTGAAAAATAGGCCTGTGAATAGTTGATAGTATTCTATCAGTTGGATCTAGTTAATCTGTAACCTTAGTCACACCATCTAGTAATGGAAGCTTTGGCGCAATAAATTCAGGGGACTGGAATAACCAAAAACCTATTTGGCAAGTTCTGAGTTTGGAGGTAGTAGTGATCTATGACAGTACCACAGGAGGGCTGAATTCAAACTGGGGCCTGAAATTGGAGAACTGAGCGACCAGGTCAAAATGGCGGAGGACATACTAGCTGAACTGCTGGGTTGTCACACTGGAGGAAAAAAACATATGCTTCGAAAGTATAAACCAAGATGAGAGTGTCCTTTAGGCACCTAAAGCCTAAGCAGACTGACTCTTCTGAGTTGCCAGCTAGAAATAAGAGAGGGATTGATAAAGAATCTGGGTAAGAAGACGGTCTAAATGTGGGGTACTGGGTTGCTAGAAACCAAAACATGGGCAAGAAGTATGTAATAGGCGTCTGATTAGAAAGGTTGGTGCTTAAAAACGTCTGTAGAACGGCAGCACCCCAAAAGGTGGTATAAGATACAAATATGGAATAGCAAATCAATATGTACTAATTAGGAAGAAGTTATAGGAACAAGTATGTGAATACATGTGTGGGACATGTATCGCTATATTAAGTTTACCTCAAGAATAGACTAGGCCTATATGGGTTAGTAAGTCCTAAGGCAGGGTGCAAAAGCCAATGTAGGGTGATACCAATATCTACTTAGTTTAGTGAGGAAACCCTCCGGATTAGAGAGTCAATGGAGGTAGTTAAAACCAGATAGTTTAAATGGGTACCCCTCTAGTTGGGGTATAGATACAGCAGATAGTGTAAAATCTTCAGGCGGACTACTTAAATTAGGCACTCAAAAGGTGCATGTGTGGCTTGATGTACTATCATTGTAATTACATATAAAACTCCATCTATACTCTAATAAAAAGTTCTCCAGGCTAATGAAGATCACCTTAATACCAAAAAAAAAATATATACATATATTAAATTATTTATTTGTTGGAATTACTACTATTACTTTTTGTAGATTATTATTTCTTTATAATTTATACAAAGAAGAGATAAATCAGCCTATTATTCTCTGTATAGAAATTATACAATCTCTTGATTCTTTATAAAATTTTTGTTGTCAAATTTTAATATCACATCACATATTATTCTTTAATAATAAGTAATATCTTTGTGTAATATGTGGTTGATACTATTAAATATATACTAGATGATATATTTCATTATTATATGGGCTAGGTGCTAAAAAAAAGAATGAAATTGACAAACCAAAAAATCTTCAGAAAATCAATTTCAGAAAATCAATTTTTGTATTATAAATTTTATAATAGATTATAAAAAAATACAAACTTTAAAAAGCTATACTGCAAAATTTTATTAACACAACTACTTTTATATCTTAAATGTAAAAAGTTTCTAAATTAATTTATATAAAAAAATTTGGTTTGAAAAAATTGTTATTTTTGTTTCTTTTTCCAGCACCTAGCTCATATTTATGTTGAAAAAAGTATTGTATTTGTTTTAGATATATATCTTCAGTATTGTCTTTACAAGCAAGAAACTTTGCTCTAATATATGAGCGATTTTCATATCTAGATACAATCTTTGAACTTTATGTTTCTGCTCCAATTTTAAATTTTCCAAACTAGATAACTACTCATTCTACTAATTGTTCTCTATTTTCATATAGATCACCATACATATTATCAGATAGTGTAGTATAATATTTGTTAAATATTGTCATGGCTGAAGCTAGAAATGGCTGATGCTAGAAATTAGAGATTTTGATTTAAAAATAAAAACCCTACCAAATCTATTTATTCTTTTATTATTAAAACTACCACTAAACTTTAACCCAACTCTAAAAAAAAACTACTAACAAAAGGCCCTAAAAATTTTTGAAAATTTCATATTAAAATAATTAAAATTTCCGGCATCAGCTGCGACAAGTATTAATAAAATTTATCAGTAGGAATTACATTTTCACTAATTAAGCTAATCATCTCTCCGGGATATTTTTTCATTTCTGTGATTAATTTACCTTTATTGATTATATTAGCTATAAATAAAGAAGATTATTTTTTATACCCCTCTAATTTATTAACCATACCCCCTGCAGATTTACCTTTTTTTAAAACTTTGAGCGAAGATTTACAACAACACCATGCCAATTTTGATAAACTTTTTTTTCTTTGCATTCTACAGGTTTGTAGAATTCAAATAAAAAAAATTCATCAAATTTGGCCCAGTAGTTGTTAAGAATCATTGCTCAAAGTTTGAAAAAATCAAAATATCTATCAAAACAAATAATACAAATTTTTTTTAAACTTTGAGTGAAGATATCTTTGCAACCACTAGGCCAAATTCAATAAAATTTTTTTTATTTAAATTCTATGAATCTGTAGAATGCAAAAAAAAAATTCATCGAAATTGGCTTGGTGGTTATTGTGATATCTTTGCTCAATATTTTAAAAAAAGCCAAAACATATATCAAAACAAAAGCTAAAATTTTCTCAAAGTTTGGCGAAGATATCTCAACAACCACCAAGCCAAGTTTGATGAATTTTTTTATTTAAATTCTATGAATTTGTAGAATACAAAGAAAAAAATTATCAAAATTGGCTTGGTAGTTGTTATGGTAGCTTCGCTTAGAGTTTTAAAAAAAGCCAAACTGTATATCAAAACAAAAGCTGTGCCAAAATTTTCTCAAGGTTTGAGCGGGAATATCTCAACAACACCAAGCCAATTTTGATAAATTTTTTTTTATTTAAATTCTATGATTCTGTAGAATGCAAAGAAAAAAATTTATCAAAATTGGCTTGGTTATTGTCAAGATATCTTTGTTTAAAGTTTTTAAAAAAACTCAAAACATATATCAAAACAAAAACTACACCGAACAATTTCTCAAAATTTGAATGAAGATATCTCAACAACCACCAAGCCAAATTCAATAATTTTTTTTATTTGCATTTTACAGATTCGTAGAATTCAAATAAAAAACAATTCATCAAAATTGGCTTGGTAGTTGTCAAGATATCCTTGCTCAAAGTTTGAAAAAATTTTGGCACAGCTTTTGTTTTGATATACATTTTGAGTTTTTTTAAAACTTTGAGCGAAGTAATCTCGATAATCACCAAAACAATTTTGATGATTTTTTTATTTGCATTCTATAGTTTTATAGAATTCAAATAAAAAAAATTTTATCAAAATTGGCTTGGTGGGTGTCGAGATATCTTCTCTCACACTTTGAGAAAATTTTGATGCAGCTTTTATTTTGATATATGTTTTGGCTTTTTTTAAAACTTTGAGCAAAGATATCATAACAACCACCAAGCCAATTTGATGAATTTTTTTTTTATTGCATTCTACAGATTTGTAGAATTCAAATAAAAAAAATTCATCTAATTTGGCCTAGTGGTTGTAAAGATATCTTTGCTCAAAGTTTAAAAAAATATGTATTATTTGTTTAGATAGATGTTTTAATTTTTTACAAACTTTGAGCAATAATATCTTAGCAACTACTGGGCTAAATTCAATAAATTTTTTTAATTAAATTCTACGAACCTGTAGAATGCAAAAAAATAAATGTTTATCAAAATTGGCTTGTGGTTGTCATGATATCTTTGCTCAAAGTTTTTAAAAAAATAAATCTGCAAGGGGTATGATTAATAAATTAGAGGGATATAAAAAATAATCACCTAAATAAATAATTTACCAAATCTTCACTTTTAAAGTTTTTTATTATTTTTAAACTTCCACATATATTTAAAAGTAAAAGAGTTTAATTTAGCTTTACTCTTATTAATAAAATTTATTTTATATTTGACTTGAATATTTTTTATTAGAATGTATATAAGTTTAGGTTCAATAGACCAATTACTTGTTGAGTATATTCCTAATATTTATTCAAAAGAATAGTACCAATAAGAATGTAGTAAACTATAATCAAGATAATATTATTTAATATAAAGAGATAGATGAATATTTAATATTATCATTTCTGAATCATAATGTTTCTCAATTAACTATACTATTTTTATTAATCTATTATATGCTTTATCTAAATAATTTTGCTTAACTATTCAGTTATTAATGAATGATATACTCAAATAAAATTAAAAATTATTTCTTTATCTTCATCTGCTAGCATATTCCATATACATATTTGATAGAATATTCTCTACTGATCTGCTGTAAATCAACTAAATCCTTTTGATCCACATGAGACTTTAATAGAATACATCTGATTTCTGATAGAACATTTATATTTGATATATGCTTTTTATTTGTCTAAAGTTGGTCTTTGCTAATTTTTTCATTATCTAATAAATATTTCTTTATTTATTTACTAAAAATAAGCAATGTATTGGATCGACTGCTATAAATTTAACCAGATCAAAATAATTTAGCTGATATAGTTCTAACTATTTAATTCTTATTATTTTTACATGATTTTTACATCTTGATCATTTTTACAAGATAACTATTCATTTGCTACTTTAAAATATTCTAATATATAAACAGTATTAAACTATTTATCCATGTTTTCAAATGCACCATAATAATTTTTTTTGTTAAACTATTATATTTAGCATTTTTTGGGCAATGATGACATTTTGCTGCAGAAACATCGTTGGCTAATAATATTAATGCTACATAAATCTTTTGTTCTTTTAAATATTCTGAAGTAGCTAGTAAATTTATATCTAATAAAAATTCTATTAACTTATTTATAATTGGTGCAAAGTAATTATTTGTTTAATACAAATTAGGT
>CAJVPY010005480.1:0-11433 GCA_910591965.1 Dentiscutata erythropus
GGCCAATTATTGCCGATCATTTAATGTTGGTCAATTGATTGCAATCTGACGCAGGTTTTAATCTGACGCACAACATGAATACTAAAAAAAATGATTAAATGTTAATCGGTATCAAAATAAATACGTCATCAATTTCAATTAAAATTAGATTTCCGCGGTTTAACTTTGAAACCCCCTAATGTAAACGTTTACAGTATAAGGTCTGGCTAAAGAATTCAATTCAGAAGAAATTAAATTCTGTAGGCTAATATTAAATTCTTGGCAATAAGTTGTTATAATAGAAAGATATTAGTAACACTAATGCTAGTGGCGATTTTGTCCTGGAAAATTTGATTTCAGTGATTATCTTAGTATAGATTCGGTGATACTAAATCTTGCGCTAAAATATAGTGGAGCGTTTATTAACGTTTATTAATTCCAAATTATTATCATTATTATTTATGCTTATTGGGAACGTTTATAAGCCCGAATTTTTTAAATTTGGTTAAATGAATATATTACTGTACATGGTTATCATCGCAATTCGGAATTAATAATGTTATAAACAATTAAAAATAATCAAAGTCAGAAAAATTTTGAGATTTATCCTTCAAAGCTCTAATCACTACTGTTTATAATTCACTTAAAAATTTCCTTATCTATCATTATAAAGAGTCGTTTATTATCAACGTATTTAAAGTAAGTAATTCAAGTACATTATATTTACAATTATACATAGTACCAGTGCTAATTTTTCAGTTAAAATTTATTGTGCGGATACCGCACAATTTGTAAACTTTTCTGTGTGGTAGATAAAAGAAAAAAATCACAAATAACTGTGCGCGCTACTTACATAATATCAAATTTTTTCTGTACGGCATCTGCACATCTATTCAAAAAAAAAAAAAAATTTTTTTCTGTGTGCCGCGCACAGTTTGCACAGTGAAAAAAATCACTGCACAGTACTGTATCTATTATTTCGTCTTGTTATTTAAATTTAAATTAAATCGTTTAATATTAACAATAATCAATGATTTAAGTTAGCACTTTTATAACCTGCTTATCACTTGCTTTTGCTAAATTTTCTTCTATTGAAGTGAGTTGATTATTTCGAAGATCTAAAAAAGTCAGTGTGGTGTTCTCGCAAAGCGCCTCTATTAATGCTTTTCCTCCTTCTGATCCAAGCTCATTTTGTTCGAGATTCAATGAAGTCAACGTGGCGTTTTCTTTAAGTACTTTTGCTAATGCTTTTCCTCCCTCCGATCCGAGCTGATTACACCGAAGATTCAAAGAAGTCAAAGTGTTGTTCTTGCAGAGTGCCTCTGCTAATGCTTTCCCCCCCTCTGATCCAAGTTGATTGTGTTGAATATCTAAATCAGTCAAAGTGTTGTTTTTACAAAGTGCTTCAGCTAATGCTTTCCCCCCCTCTGATCCAAGTTGATTTTGCTGAATATCTAATTTAGTCAAAGTGGCGTTTTTACAAAGTGCTTCGGCTAATGCTTTTCCAACTTCTATCCCAAGTTTATTCCCTTCAATATTTAAAAAGGTTAATTTGGTGTTCTTGTAAAGTGCATCCGCTAATGCTTTTCCTCCTTCTAATCCAAGTTGATTATGTTTAAGGTTCAAAAAAGTTAGCGTGGTGTTTTCGCTAAGTGCCACTGCTAATGCCTTCCCTCCTTTTAAACCAAGCATATTTTCTCTCAGATCTAAAGAGGTCAAGGTAGTATTCTCACGCAGTGCCTTTGCTAATACTTCACCTTCCTCTGATCCAAATTCATTCCAACTAAGATCTAAAGAAGTCAAAGATTTGTTTTTGCAAAGCGCAGCTACTAACGCTTTTCCTCCTTTTGATCCAAGTTTATTTGTTCCAAGATTCAAAGAATTCAAATTATTGTTTTTACAAAGTGCATCTGCTATTACTACTCCTCCCTCTGGTCCAAGTTTATTAGATCGAAGATTCAAAGAAGTCAGAGTAATGTTTCGGTCAAGTGTATTTGCCAATGCTTTTCCTCCTTCTAATCCAAGTTGATTACGATGAAGATTCAAAGAAGTCAGAGTAGTGTTCTCGTAAAGCGCCTCTGCTAATGCCTTTCCTCCCTCGGATCCAAGTTCATTTTGTTCAAGATTCAAATGAGTCAGTCTAGTGTTACAAAAAAGTACGCTTGCTAATGCTTTTCCTCCCTCTGATTCAAGTTGATTACACCCAAGATCCAACGAAGTCAAAGCAGTATTTTTGCAAAGAGCCTCTGCTAGTGCCTTTCCTCCTTTTGAATCAAGCTTATTATCACGAAGATTTAGATCAGTCAATGTGATGTTCTTGCAAAGTGACTCTACCAACTCATTTATTTTCTTAGAATTAAGCTTTTCAGAAAGGTTCCAATTTGAAGCATTTTGTTGATCATCAGAATTATGCTGGCTATTCATGAGAATTTCTCTATAAAGTTCCGATGCTCTAACATAATTACCTTCAACAAAACATTTATGTGCTTCTTTTCTCTTGTTTTCAAGACTATCATGATCTGAGAACAGAAATTTATTTGAAGTAAAATTTTCAATTGAACGTTTACGTTGAACTGGTTCAATATTAGAAATAAACTGATTAAAAGTATTCAAAGTTTCAAGAATTGATTTTGCTTCTGGACGAATAACAGGATCTGCATTCCAACATTGTTCATAAAGTTTAATATATTGAGGTGGTGTACCTTCAACAGGTTTCTCCCTAACACCATTAACTACCTGCACACCAATAGTAACGCCTAATTCAAAAGATTGAAATGGAGGCCTACCACTTGAAAGCTCCCATAAAATTACTCCGAGACTATAGATATCAGATTTCTTATTACGTTTGTATGGAGGATCAGTAACAACAAAACATTGAGGGTCAATATATGCAATCATTCCAGCTTGAGACGAAGAAGAAGTTTCATCTATCTGTTTCGCTAATCCAAAATCTGCAATTTTCATTTGTCCTTTATGAATTAGAATATTCTTTGAATGCTATTAAATAATAACAAATTTCGATAATTTAGTAATTCTTATTTTTTAAAAAAATTATTCATGATGCAGTATACTTACAAGATCTCGGTGAATAATATTATTATTATGTAAAAACATTAGGCCAAGCACGATTTCATTCGCAATACGTAATTTATCTTTCCATTCCAAATCCAAAAAATTTTTTTTCAAGTATTCTCGTAAATTTCCATCGCTAGCAAATTGCAATATCATAAAATATTCGCTATCTTTTCAAATATTTGTGATTAAAAATCGGTATGATCGCAAAGTTGACTTAATTATAAAAACATGTACCTTTTGTAATTCCATAAAATTCAATAATATTCGGATGGCTGCATACACTTTTTAATATCTTTAGCTTTTATAAAATTGTTACAAAAGTATTATTAAAGTTTAAATTAAACAAATTTATAATAGAACAAAAAAATTGTACCTCCTTGATAAATTGTTTAATGATATGTTTTTTTAGGCATTTAAGGGCGACCGTTAAGTTGCAGTCTTTCCACTCGTATCTATGAACTGACCCAAAACCACCTTCGCCAATTTTTACTCCGCTAGTAAACTGTTCATATTCAAATTGATTAATATGCCCATCAGAAATAGCTTTATCCAACCACTCTTCTGAAAAATTTTCCATAACTTTGCAAGAGATTAAATCGATGAGAAATTTGGGTTAAATACATATTAGAGTGTCCAGAAATCTGCTTTTTTAAGCCGTTGAATTACTGCTTTTGTTCTGCCTTTTCTGCTTAACCAATTAAAATTAAAGATATATTAACGGGGTAAATTCTCAGTTACACGGATTTACGTATAAGTTTTTTTTTTTTTTTTTTTTTTTTTTTTTTTTTTTTTTTTTTTTTTTTTTTTTTTTTTTTTTTTTTTTTTTTTTTTTAACGTCGTTCTTTTTTACTAATGTAATTTTATCAGTCACAGTGGTTGGTGTTTCTTGGTAACCATAGTAGGTGTTTCTTGGTCGTCATTGTTGGTTTGCGTTTTTGGTCACCATTTTCTTTGGTATTTTGATCGTCATTGTTGATGCTTCGCTATTTTTGTTGGTGCTTCTTGGTCACCATTAATAGTACTGCTATTGGCCAATGCTGTTGTTGCCACTAATAGTATAGTTTTGGTACTGCTATATTGTGGTAGGTTATTTTTTTTCTTTTACTATCATTAATGTTATTTATAGATGTTATTCGCTATGACTAATAATAGGTTTTTTATATAATAGTTTTGTAGAAATTCTTTTTTTTTTTTTTGTTATGATTTATCATACAAGATTTGCATAGTTAGAGTTAGTATTTAGTTTGTTTAGTTTAGTAGTTAGAGGCAGTATTTAGCTTAATGGTTAGAGTTAGTTGTTATATTGGTGTTTAATTTAGCGATTAAAAGAATGCTTAATTTAATAATAAAATTGGTGTATAATAGCATTTTAAAAATGTTTTTTACAAAAGAATTTGTTGTGAAAAAGTTGATTATAAGAAAATTTTAATAAGATTAATAATATAATTTTTTCTGTTAATGTAATTGATAAAGTTTGGAACCAGGCCAGACAAAACCAAGTCAACTACAGATGAATTGCTTATCTAGCTAGGGAATGGCAACCGGATAAAAACTCATAATCAGCTTATTTATGTAATTGAATTAGTTTTTTGTAGTATTTTGGTGAATTAGTTAGCGTTTCAAACTCACATTATATATGTATAAAAATTTATATTTTAAAGTTTACAAATTAAAATATAAAAACTTTAATTTTTCAACAGATTCTTTAGACAATTGCATGCCTACGATCATTTAAAATATTCTTATAATCACTAAAGCTTCTTTCAACATCCACACCAGAAATAGGAAGCCAAATATATTAACGCTACCTGTGCTAAATTAGGTAAAGTATTTTGTTTTTCTCTCCAATATTCATCCAAACTTAACTTGTCATCTATTGATTCATTTAATCCACAATAAATTCCCCATTCAATTATAATATCATTACTTGGATTTTGAAATTGAGAAATAGTACTATATAATGTAAGGTCATGTCTACTACTAGAATTATGAATATATGAAGGATTAAAACATTGAACTGCTTCAAAAAGAGAATATGTTGAATGCGAATCAATATGTTTGTTAAATTTTTCTAAAGCTAATTTAAATGCTTCTGAAAAGATAAATTTTAAATTACTTCTATCTAAGTTTAAATTTTGTATTTGTAAAATCATTTCATTACTAAATAGTGGATTATTAGTGCCATTTTGTAAAAAAGCTTGTGTTTGTGTTAGCCGTGATATAACAAATAGTAGTTTGTTTCTAATTTTAAAAAACTCCAAATCTGTTATTAACCTATATAATAATATTTAAAATTAATTTAATATACTATAAATAAATAAATTATAAATATAAAGAATTCTACCAGTATTACCTTTGTGCATTAAAATTAATAAACATTATTAAAATTGTTAAATGAGAGACTTGATCTTTTTGTTGAAATATAGTAACCAATTCTTTAAGAGCCTTATTATTTTTGTCCAATTGATATTCTTCTTCAAAGAAAGATTTAAAATATCGAATATAAGAAATTGTCCATTCAATAAATTTAAACCAAGAATTCCATCTTGTTTTACAGGTAAAGGTGGAAGTGAAATTTTAAAATCTGAAGATAAACTAGAATTATTTAAAGTTAAATATAAGAGCCGTCTTCTTTTTCTTGCTATTGAATATAAAAATATAGTTTTAAAATTTTTAACAAATTGATTAAGTAAATAAAACTTTTCAAAATTAACCCAAGTTTTACCAACTAAATTAAAAATATGGGCTAAACAAGTATTATAACATAAGGTAGGTATTAAAGGAAAAAGGGTATTATTAAATGCTTTAATTATATAACTTGCATTATTACTAATAAAAAGAAGTAAATGATTATAAGGAATATTATAAAAAAAAATTGTATTAAGAACTACTTGAAAAATTGTGCTATAATTAACAGTATCAAGAAAATATATTTTAGCTAATTTAGTATTATTTTCATAGTTAAATAAAATATTAACTACATTATGGCCACAGCTATCTACTGTAATAGAAATATACATTTTAACTAAATTATTTTTTTAATTTATCAACTTCAATTTTATAAACAATTAATAAATAATTTTCTCTTAATTGATTTGCACCTCCTATAATATAAAATTAATTAAATATAATTTAAATTAATATCAATATTAAATGGAATAAAATTTAAATTAAATTACTATTTTTGCAATACTTTAAAAAAAGATGAAGCTTTTCTACTTTTTTAAGTGGTATATCAGCAGTGGCAAATGCTTTAATAAGATCAATATTAATTTCTTTTTTTAAAAATAAATTGATGAGGTTGCTTAAAAATTTTCTTTATAATTTTCCATGTTTATTATTATGATGTGCTTTGGATTTTAAATAATTATCTACATTAGATTTTTTATTCGTATTTACAACATGCTTGCAAGCAATACAAAATAATTTTTTATCATCAAGATAAAATTTTTGTTGATAGTCTAGATATTTGTTAAAAAGATATTTGCCAGTAATTATTTTATCAAAGAATTGTAAAAATTTAAATTTATAATATACAATTATAAAAGAGTATAAATATTAAATAAACTTTATTAAAATAAATTAATAATTTAAAAATGTTAAAATTCTATTACTTCTCAATTTTACTATACAAAAGCAATATCAAAAACATTTCATTTGATGGCACCAAGGAGCTTCTCCAAAAGTTTGATTAATAATTAATATCTCTGCTGCAGCATATAGTATCAAATAACATTAATCATCAACTTGCACTTTAGGGGTGTCATCATTTTTATTTCACTATAAAGTTATTAGTCAATCATCAGAATAATAACTTTACTACTTACTATATTTAGATATTTATAACTAATAACAATAATTTTGCCTTTTCTGCTTATTTAATTTTTTTAAGCAAAATTAGCAGAATTTGTACATATTTGTACAGATTCTGTGCAGGCAGAAAACTGGACACTCTAATACATATTCATCTTGTTGTGTAACCCTTGTAAAAGCTGTGTTGTAGAATCATGTGTTCTAACCTATCCAATCAAAATGTGTAAGATATAAAAATTGTATATCAAAAGATTAAGGCTACTCTAAATAGTTTTTTTTTTTTTTTTTTTTTTTTTTTTTTTTTAAGGTGAGGTCTTGCTCTTATCTTTATTGGATAATTATAAGAAGCTACATAGTAAACTATATACAACTTAATTTGTACAAATACAAATACATATAAATTATATGCAAGAGTAAGAGCTCAGACTAATTTAACAATTTATCTGTGACCTAAACCTACTAGAGTGGTCAAGACTCACCTAGCCTTTAAGGTTAGTATGAAGTTTGTAGGTATACTAGAGAAAACCCATATAGGGCTCCAACTATTGAACTTTTTTGTTGCTAGTCCAGCTGGTGGGCATATATTATTTTGGTCATACACTTGATCTGGTTGTCCGCAAAGACAGCTATATGTATAGGTTTTTTTATGTTGTTTTGAAGCTGAGCGTTTTATGTATTGGAAAAATTGCCTGTAGATTTTGTAGAGATCTTGTGCTCTTTTTTCCATTGAGCTAATTTGGCTGAGTATGGTTTCCAGATCTGTTTGTAAATGTTTTCGGTTATGCATAGCAGAGTTTGTATAACAATTTGTGACACCTCTTTGTATAATATGTCCTCCAATCGAGTTGTTAGTATAAGGTGAGCTGGAATAAGGCCCTGGAGGGTAGTAATATAATTGTAGTTGTTAGAGAGTTGAAGGAGAGGATTGAGTGCTGGGTGTGAGTATAAAGCATTGATGAGAGTATTGTGTGTAGAGACTGGTAGAGTTGGGAGTAATTTATAAACTATTTCAGATATAGAAGAAACTATAATTTGGCTAAGTATATTAGGCTGTAGGTATGTTAGCCAGTGTATAGGTGTTTCTGGGAGATTACAGTTAAAACAGTTAGGAGACTGAAACTGTTTATATAAGGTTGTGTGGAAATAATTATATGTGGGAAGGCAGTTTAGAAGTATTTTGATTTTAAAGGCTTTTGCATGGTTGAGTTTCTGGCTGTTGTAGCCATGTGAGACTTTTTGGTTGTTGTTTAAATATAGCCAGGTTGCTTTCCAGTCGATTTCGTTTACGAAGTTTAACTATTCGAGATTACATTTTTGTGAAGACTACATGGTGATAGCTCGTGCTTTACATATATCTTTGATAAAGTGTCTACTGTAGCTTTCTACTAAATGCTTTTCCCAGGTAAGAGTAGAGAATGAATTATACATATTAGTATAGGCTAAAAGAAGTATGTAGAGCTGAGGGCGAAGTATAGCTAGTGAATTGGCATAGTTATTAAATTTGTCGACTGAGTGTGCTGTGACCTTGTGTAGATGGAGTTGGATTTTATAGGATTTGATGAAGCCTATTATAGTATGCCAAATAGGCCAGTAATTGCATTTAGTGTACTTAGATGAGAGTAGAGAAGTTTGACATAGGCTGTTATATTTTGATATAACTAATTGGGAGCCGGTAAATATGTTTACTGTAGCATCTCTTGGAGCTGTTGAGATTGCTGACAGGATTGCCATAAGTTCTGCTTTGTATGAGAAGGGCCAGCTTTTAATTTTTGCTAAAAATTCTTGTACTGGTTGGTCGTCTTGGACTTGAACCTAGCCTATACCCATTGAGTATTGGTCTGTGCCTAGTCCCATCACAGACCCATCGGTATAGAAGATAAGGTCGTTAGTAGAAATGTTATAAAGTGCAAGTTGGGTAAGCTTTTGGGAGGCCTCACTGTTTTGAAAGATTTGAGTAGTAGGTAGGTCAGAGATAGTAATAGTAGGAGGTAGAGGGATGTAAAGAGGGTGTTTGATAGCTGTAGAGTAAATAAGATCTATATAGTTGGCATTAAGTTTTAGAAATTTGTTTGATGTTTTTCTGCCTAAGAATTGAGTAGACAGAGTTTGAAATACTTCAAGTGTGTAGTAGTTGGTTATCCTGTTAGAGTTCAAACTGTATCCTGGGCATAAAGAGCAGATGATAGGTGGAAGTAGATATTCATTTTGCTGTACCGTGTCAATATTATGTACCCAGTGAGTAATTGATATGGAGTTTGAGTTTGGAAGCTTCTTTCGCATCTGACCAATAATAATGTTGTTATTTTGTTATGTGAGTAGCCAGGGCTTGTAGGCTTTGTGAATAAGGTTGGTATGATAGACAAAGTGTTAATTCCTTGTGGTTGCAAATGTGAATGTATAGTGCGGTGAAGAGTGTTTGCTAACAGTGTATTTTCTATGTATATAAACCACCGTGGCTTTTTTCCTTTTGGAAGGTGTAATAGCCTAGGAGAAAGGTGAGTTCATTCTAGTAGAGTTTGATTGTCTGCTGTGCATAACTGCTCAAGATATAGTATTCTCTTATGTCTGATTTGTTGTTTAAAAGTGCTATAGTTAGAGTAGTGAGCTATAAGTTGTTTGAGTGGTGTATTGCTGCTATTAATGGTTTGTGGCCATGATGTATAGGAGTTTGATTCTATTGTTAGACCAGAGGAATTGTATAGCTGTATAATCTTGAAGTTGGTAGTGTGGCAGTTTGGGCCTTCAATATGTGGACGGGGATATTGGAGTAAACTGGTTGTAGACCAGAGATTGTTCTGCAGCTGCTGTAGTCTAATTCGGGTAGTAAGCCCCAGAGTTGAAGTGTTGTTAAGTCTGTTGTGAAAATTGCTGATGTGGTGTTGGAGCTGTATGTCCCAAATATTGTTGATATTGTATATATTGTAATTATGCTTGGTATTATTAGGAGTAGATCTGGCGAGATAGGATTTTTTTTTTTTCGGTATTAAGGTGAGGTCATGCCTCATAACTTTTTATTAAGTATATATTTTTGTTGTATATATTATGTGATACAATTATTTTATACACTAATTATTAAGTACATTATGGCTCAGACAGGTCTTGACTACTATCTGCGACCTAAACCTACCAGAGTATTCCATATCCCACTTATGTATTACCTGGATTTAACTACTTTATCCTGATTTGTACACATTACTCCTTTCTATATTCACCGCATCTCTCATACTTTACCACAAGCAACTCCCTCTTATGGTATCCCGTAGGAGGCCTCATAACTATGAAGATTACTTCCAAATTGGTCAGACCGCTCTGCCTTTCTATTTCAAGTATTTTGTCCTACTACCCATGCAGCATCTGCATCATGTGTTAATATATTGTGGGGCTTTTTACACTCAACAACATATTGTTTTGCAGATGAGGTGTGCTAAAGGCTGTCCAACAGAGTTATGGTCCAATTAACATCGTATGTATATCGTATGCCTTGCCAATTCTTGATAACAGGTACTTCTGTGTGTTGGTGTTGTTATTGAGAGTATGGGAATGATCATAACAGTGTTACTTCCAAAGGTGTTTTTCGTAATACAGATCTTCCAAGTTGTTCTGAGTACTCCCCGATATATTTGGTGTTTCCATACCCCAATATTTTAGGTTATGAGGCGTTTAGGGGTAAGACCTAATTGGGACTTTCATTTAGTATCACTTCCATTTTAATTGTTTGGTGTTTCTGTATTGGTGTTCTCCCTCTCTTTCGTGTATTGCTACACTACCAGCCCGGTGCCTCCAAGCCATTTTGCGAGTTTGTTACATGTATCCCAAGTTTCAGCCAACTCTCTATAGAAGTTCGTTCTTTTCCTCATCAGGTAAGTAGTTGTGCCAGAGGTGTTCTATAATTGGTAAGGCCAATTCTTTATCACAGATCATATTGCATTTTACCACTTTTCTCATTACTCCAATTCTAACTACCCGCCCAGTTGTCCTCCCAACCAAGATCCCAGTACCACCTTAGAGTTGTTGGTGCTACCTATGCCAATCGAGGATTTATATGCACAACCTTTGTATAGTAAAATCTTCTGTAATATCGCTTGTTATACATAGTGTCATCTCTCCACAAATAGGTCTCTTTCTGGAAATTTCTATTTCAAATATATATTCACTTGGACTTCACATGTGTGAGTTATTCAAGTATTCGTAAGAAACCGTATCCACTAGGACTTGAACCCAAAATCCGCTCGTAAAGGTTGGGTGCCTAGACCACTAGGCCGTGGAATTCCAACCCATAGTTTGAATTATTTTATATTGAAATATTCGATATATTATATATAAATTTTAATAGAGCTATCTTAACGAATATTGATCTAATTTTAATGATTTAATTACTATTATGACTGGAATAACATGCTGAATAATATTTATTAAAAAAATTACAAATTTTATTAAAAATTTTCGCATTTTTTAAAAATGTTTTAAATTATTTTTTTATTTTTTTTTTTATTTTTTTTAATATTAAGATGACCACTTAGGCCCTTGGCACTTTATTAGTACAAGCGGTAGGCCAATGTTAATTTT